>JABVXU010000199.1:0-96670 GCA_013365365.1 Cruorifilaria tuberocauda | reverse complement strand
ACATTTAATTCAGTGCAAATCAATAATCCGTGCAATATTTTCAAATTTTATTTGTATATTAGTTGGAATGAAGTGAAGCATTGCAAATTTTTCATAGCACTAATAGTCGTCGTCATCTATTGATTAATATTAAATGAATGAAAAAGTAAAATGAATAAATGTCATCAAAACAATTACTGATAATAAGAACATAATGAAATATTACTATGTTAATTTGAAAGATATTTTAATAAGTCATTTTAGATAACTAATATGTTACAAGCATTTTTATTAAAATGATATAAATTTTGATAAAAAAAGATAAATTTTGATTTTGATAAAAACAATATGTGATAAAAGTACAGATGAATAAACAATGATTGGAAAGTAAAGGAATGATAAAAGGAAATGAAACGAAGAAGAATGAATGGAAAGATAAAGAAAGAAGTGAAAATCAAGAATGCGTAAAAATAAACAAAGATTTTTTTACTATCATTATTTTATAAAATACGAAAAAATGATAATGATAATAATAATAAATGCAATAGTAAACTATTAAATGCATAATTATTTTCTAAAACAATTAATTTATAGCGTAATTAAAAAAAATAAATGCTATGATTTACAAAAAGAAAAAGAAATATACAAAGAAAAATTTTGCTACTATCACTTTACGATATCATAATATCATAACAAATTCATAATAAAAAAATATTACAATTTTCTAATCAAAAGATCAATAAAATGATGCATGATAATTATATCTTATATATATATATATATATATATATTATGTTTACTAAATAAGAATCATCATAAAAAAATGATAGGAGAAAAGATTTAGTTTAAAATAAATTGGTACAATTCATCATGGACGCATGATTTGATGATTAATCTAGTTGAAATGTTTTAAACGTTCGATTCAATTGAATATACTCGCCGATAACAATTCATGATATTATATATATAGGAACTGTAACATTTAGATAACAGTTTATGATAACATACGCCAGAAAGAATTGGGAAATGATAATGCATTACTAATGTTTTGCATAGATTGCCATCGAAGAATCCATCCATTTAATCTATTATTATTTGATGTGAAATGATGCAAATTTAGAATTTCGAATGAATGCGAGAACTTTCATTACATTCTGATTTCATTCTTATTGTAATAAATAATGATAAATTGGGAAGAAAAGTTATTGAAAGTGAATTTTTATAAAGAAAACTATGAAATAAATGCTACTAAAATTAACATTTATAAATGAAATCAAAATCAACTTCTATAAACAAATATTAATAAAATCAATTTTCATAAATAAAATAAACAAATAAAAACTAATGAATCTAAAATACCATTAAACTTCTCTGCTATCATTATCATTAATTACTGTTCGAGATAATCTTTATCTTTAGCAATCCTCCAACATGATCTTCAACTATCAATAAAACCTTAGCCAATAATAATATAATCTTTATTAGCTGTTATTTCAAGAATCAATTTATTTATTTTCCCTTTAAGGAAAAAATATGATAAAGAAAAGAAGATATATTAGGATTTTTAACAAAGCTTAAAATTCTATATCATTATTTATAATAAATGATGAAATAAAATGAAATGCATGTTCAAAGTTAATCGTTCTAATCTATTTCACGGTAAAAAATATCCCAAAATAAATCGCATTGATATTTTTTAATGCTATCAGGAATCATTTAAGCTTTACAATCATAATTCTCATTTTCTTATATATTGACGGGAATGCTGTATGTATATGTTTACCCATTTTCTGACAATCATTGATTGCGATAATACAAATCAATTCGAAGTTTGTCTTGCCAAATTTTCATTAAAAAAGTACACTTTACTTAGGAAACAATTGGAAATTAAAACTTGAATTCATCAAGCAATAAATCAGAAAAGAGAAAAGAAATAAAAATAGAAAAAGTAACCTGTAAAGAGTTTTACACTAACAAACGATCATTGCCGCGGAAAAAATTCTGCTAATAATGAAGTTTAACAATCATTTCATCTCCTCTTCTTTTTTCTTCTTTTTCAATTCCTTCTCTCTTTTTCTCCCTCTCTCCCTTTCCCTCTCTCTCTCTCTCTCTTTTATCCTTCCTCTTAAATTTCCATTTTTATCATACAGCTAAAGGAAATTTTATTTTGGAAATTTGCCATAAATTGAAAAGATTTTTGTTAGAAATTTCAAGTTCAAAAGAAAATCTTATTAGAAATTAGAAATAAATTGAAACAGTAAAAAAAGAGAACTTTTTAACTCATTTAAATATTACTTTTATCGGTTTATGCTTATAGAAATATAAACTGATAAATATAATATTTAAACATAGTTTTTTTCTTACATTTCTTTTATAAGTGATACAGAGAGGTTTCCTAAATTTTTAATATCAGCCAAGTTTGACTAAGTTGAAATATTTTGATCGCATATAGGATGTCGCAAAGGAATAACTTGCCCAATCAGTGGAGCAAATAGGGACATCGGACAACGATAGCAGATAGAAATGTTCTTGTCGCGTGATTTGATGATATTAACTAATCTTATAAACTGATGAATTTTCGATCTTTGAATGGGCGCTATTTATCTTCAGTGATAGAATTTCAAATAAACACTTCTGTCCACATGCCTTTAATACGTAATCATCTTTTTAAATATCCAAATGTTAATCAATGAAACTTCTAATGTCCCAATCATATACCTCAACATACATCTTTTTGATATAAATATATTTGTACAAAGGTATAAAGATTTCTGACTAAATAGCTATCGTTAAATTGCTTAATATTCTTAGAAGTAAATAATGAGAAGTAGTAAGAAAATATAATTATAGACGGATTAATGAAATGCAGCAAACCGTTTTACGTTAAGCATTAGTACTTGAAAAAATATGCATACTCAAAATAGATGAATTTTGGAATGCTCAAAATAAGTGATGAAATAAAGGTGTAATTGTGAATAATTGTAAATCCATTTATCGCATGTATATACTTATATCTTCCTCTAAAAAGAGTAACCAACAGTCAAATAAAGTATATTACACATTCTAATACATTACTAAAACCAATAAAGAAAAAATCTTACATTAAAATGTCGTAACCACAATCAGTATTTGGGAAAAAAACATTATGTTTTGAAAAAATAATGCAATATCAAATTCATAAAAAGTAGTGCAATATTAAATCACAAAATGATCGAAATTCTTCAGTAAACACAAATATTCCTAAATGCAATATTCCATAAAGAGTGCGGATTTTATTCATTCAAAGTCAAAATTATCAATTTTTCAGAGTATAATATAATGGCATTCCTGCTCGCTAAATTTCTTATAACATCTGCTCAAAAATGACATACATTATTGGAATACAGCTTTTCATAAACATTTACGAAAAGAATTATATATATATATATTATAAATATTATAATTAAAAAACTGGAATTATAAATATATATATATATATATTTATATAAGCAATTATCTATTTGTATAAAAAGTAGATAATTGTTTTACGAAAAAAGAAAAGATATATGTAATAATATCATTAAAAAGCAAGTAAAAGTAATTATGCTATAAAAAATCAATCTTAAGACGAGGAGATCATACATCTAATACAATCATATATAAACCTGAAAGCGATTAACAATTTTCAGATTAGTTTATCTGTTTTGATTAATTGAACTACAAAGGCACAACTCTAATTTGACACTCATTGAGACTGCCTTCTTATAACGTTTGTACATTGAATTATAAGAAAATAAAAAAAATCAAAGTTCATATAAAAATACAATATTATTCGGAATTTTAATCAATTTGTTGTGCTGTTATTGCTGTTTGAATAAATGGACTGCTAAATTTTGTATACCAGCATATTGCCAATGGCAATAGACATAAAAAATGCAAGCAAAGAGTACGTAAAATTTAACAAAAGTAAAACAAATGATGGAGTAAATCCATATTACAGATACTGCTATCCAGAATGAAAATGCACAAAAATAACCAATACCTGTCGTGCGTACCTGAAAAAAAAAGTTATCCTTACTTGAAATATATAATAGAGAATAATTCAGATGTTCTTTTAAGGTGATGAGTAAATCACAATTCCTAAAATTTCGCATAAGTTTGGATCACTTCAAGAGTAGAGTATGCACAAAAATAACCCAAACAAGAGGGAAAGATACGTATTGCTGGAACCAAAGAAATTCTCTTTTTCTTTAGAAGAAAGAAAAAATGAAAGATTGTAAATATGTCACATTTTATCATACTCTCTGATACCTTTGGCCTAAAGTATTACCATTTCCCCACTCTTACCTTCCCTTTCTTGTTTGGAGCATGAAAATCACATGCATCAAAATCTAGATTTTAATTTAACAAAATTAATAGTTTCACCTTAAAGGTTCGCAACCATCATTATGGAGAAGGAAGGGAAGGTTAAAAAATTCTTTAGTTTTTAGCAGGCAACCGAAAGAAATACTAACTGGCCAATTATTTTTCCCATTACATGACAAAAACTTTCTATCGCCGATGTCAGTCTTGTAGAAATTCTCCAATCGATTCTCTTTCTCTCTCCAAATTTTGTTGATCCAATCAGCTAAACCACAATTATCTTTAGGTAAATCAGTTTCTTTATATCTCTTCACATCGAAATGTACAGTGTGCGGAAAGCGGCCGTTTTGGAGTATTTCCATTTCTGAACTGACGATCTCATCTGGATATCCAACCGTTACGTCATACACATTCTTTAGATAATTTTCTGCAGCAAAAAATCAATAATTTTTAAATATGATATGAAAGTACTGATTAAAAGGATTATTCCTTATCATCAAGATATTACACAAGATTTCCCTCAAATATCCGGAAACCAACTAACTTTGACGCATTACTTGTATCATATAAGAAAAACCCGTCGTACGGGGATGCAAAACAAAATGGTATATCGGAAAACCGTTTTGTATCGCAAATTCATCGCTACGTTTTGCAGCTTGTTCGCCACGGTCCGTCCCTTCCGGAAAAAGCAAAATCTGAAAAAAAAATTAAATATTAAACTTATGCAGTAACGAAGTATGTCATAAAACGAAACACTAAAATAAATTAACTAGAAAAATAAATATTGTGCTAACAAAAAAGAAAATAAAACATTAAAATAAGATCAATTTATGACATTATCTTCTAACTTAAAGTCTTCCAAAATTTCTTCCCGCCTAGTAAAAAGAGACTTGTGTGATAACGACAGATCAAACTGTAATATTTCACGTAACAAACACTAAAAGAAAATCAACCTGATAATGACGACCCAAACCATTGTAATAAGTGATCATATCATTAATAGTATGTAAGTCATTTTTATAATTACGTTCTAGGAACAAGTACGCTGCGCACTGCATTGCCCATCCTAAATCTCCATTGAATTTCAATACCGAAAAATCGACATATTTAAGAAGAAAACAGCAAAGATAAAAAAAAATTAATGCAAGTTGAAAACTAATGAAACATTGACAAAGGGACTATTTTCGCTGAGCGGTTCATAAAAAGTCATTATGATAAGCATTTTGGAGAAGAAAAATTGCATTCTGAACAGAATTTTCTTATCAAATCAGCAAGCTAAACTTCAAATAGCAATTTTAGCATAAGTATTCTAAACCTATTGTCCCATCGGAAAACAATATGAAAAAAAGTGGCAAAAAAAACCTGCTCCAGGAATATATTCCAATGCTTTTTTCAATGATATTTTTTCAGTAGTAAGTAGCCATGGATCCATTTTGTAAAGTGCATTCCAAAAGAACATCCAATCAAGCCTTGTTCTGTGGTTCATGATGATCAATGCCGGTTCGGAACTATTTATCTTATCTCCAGTGATGTGAAATTTTATCCCCAACATATAATCACATACCGACTGCAAAATTCTTCATTTGAAAAAGAAAAACTTAATCAATGAATGTGAATATAAGATTAATAAAGTAGTTAATGGAATTTAACCACGATTTAAATATCCTATATACTTAATGAATGATTAATTAATCTAACAAGATGTATTCTCAAGAAATGAGCAGAAAGGTCGATGTATTAGATTTTTAAAACCAAATGGATTGATCAATTATAATCACGGAACACATCAAAGATGGAATAGCTCACGATAAACTTCAATGTTAAGTCCTCCTATCAAAATTTAAACAATTTAATTACTTTGATAATTCTGTATAAATGTTTTGCAGTAGAACTTATTGAAGGCTTTTTCATTTAATATGCTGATGATTGTGATTATGTTAAAATTTTATCCCGTATAAAATCCGTAGTACTAGCACACGGATTTTATACCTTTGGAATTAAAATGAGAGAAACTTTTTCTGAACTTACTGAAGGCAAGACCAGCCAGTAACCAACGAAATAATCCGCATATATACGCCATAGCGAAGGAGCAAAATATACGAGTGGAATAAATGGAAATAAAAAGAATATGGAGCCAAGAAATGATGATACAAACAGCAATAACCAGAAGAATAAGCCTGTTAAATTTGGTAAATACATTATATATCAGCAAGAAATGACATTTATAGAAATCGATAAAAATGACCCATTCTCGATCATTTATAATGACAGCGATATTTGGTCCTGAAAGCTCATTAATTTTACAATTTAGTTTCCTTTAAGGATGATACCGTTTCATAAAAGAAAAAAAAATTATTTGGTTTGGAAAATTTTATGAACAACCTACCACTTTTCCCAATAAATATTTCGTGTTTTTCAAAAAAGGGAAAAAGCTTTGAATAAGGTAAACAACAAGAACTGGTTAAATCGATAGAAAATTAAACGCAATAAAAGCTATTTTGAAAGAAAAAAAAAGAAAAACTTACACTATGGAACAATGAGTGCAGTTTTTGTTCCCGTTCATATAAACCATATTGCATGCTACTGTTGGATGAAGTAATTTCTTCTTCTGATAATAATATCATTTAATGATTTTCACATTGAACTAAAACACATCAGCTATTATTTTTTCATCACAAAATCTTATCATTATTTTGATAAAAGCAATAATTAAATATCAAAATTCTAGACATTTTGAAGGATCTTTTTCGATGCCTACGAAATATTTTATAAGAAATAAACAACTCTCCTCCTTTCTATCTCTCTCTTTTTTTATCTCTCTCAATTGCTAAATTGAAAAAGTACTTTATTTACGTTTTATTAGCAGTTATATTTTTATAGCACATCTCAAAGATGCTTCCCAGTAATTCATTCATTTATGCATTGCATTCTTTTTTTTTAATGCATTCTACTTAACGACGTACAAAGTGCTCGCAGTTATTTATTTCGAAATCCTCCAGTTAGGCAATAATTGATTTAAAAAATCCTTACACTACGTATATCTATACATAAATAACTTCGTATATTTTTCCAAAAAAAAATTCCTCTCGTACTTATTTCTATTCCTGTGTTGCAACAAGATTTTCGATTAAGTTGACAAAAATTTGTATCATTCTATGAAAAATGAATGAAGAATAATACAGAATATAATGAATATGTATGAAAACAGTTTCAGATTTATTTCTTTCATCGAATTCTTCACAAAAGATTAAAATTAGAATAAATATTTGCAAGAATTCACCGGAATGTTTCACGAGTAAAAGAGAACAAACCAAATGAAATACACAACTTGCTAAGCACCTTAGAATGCAAATATACCCACTTTTTGGAAAACTTTTCAATTCACAAATATTTTCTACACTCCATAGATGGCAAATGATAAAGATTTGATTAAAAAAGCTGCCATTATAGCTCTTCTGAATTTGATTTAATCTTTTTAACAGGTATAATTTAGAGAACTATACAAGCAATTCATTTTTAAGAGAAATGTTCATTATGCGGACATACGCTAGTGCAAAAGAGACCAATTGTGTTTTCAATTAAATCATCTAGATTAGATAATATGAAATGAAATCAACGCTGATAAAAGATAAAAACACTCAAGGCTTAAAACAAAACAACACCGAAACTAACACCAGCGAAAAAAGCGACCGAATAAATTGAATGCATTCTGTGGTTGATAACACTAGAGAACCTATTTAATATGATAAACAAGAAAATGTTAACAAGGATTATCAAATGAATTAACCAGTTGGAAAAGACGCGGATATGCCATTACACAGTGCTACAGAATATCGGATATGACAGAAAATTAACAGAAACATCTTTCGCTTAAAAATCAGTGATTTATAATGGATTCTGCATGAGTCCATTCAACATCTATTCAGTTATTTTTCTACTCTATCTACCTCTTTTTCCATTTGTTAACATAGGAAAACAAGTGGATATAGCAACAGTAACAAGAGTAACAGCATATAAAACACTGGTCCATGAGAGCTGTTCGAAACATTTCAGTAAAACCAAGCGTTTATACATAGTAAAAGATTTACTTTATACATAGTAAATCTTCATTAGAAATAATCATGTATTATTATCGTAAGCAAATTATAATATCAATCAGGCGATATGCTAGGGTTACAGACGACCTTATCATTCCTCAATCGAAAAGCTTGTATTCTATCCACATTCACAAACTTACATATCTTTATAGCAATATTCACATCAAAAAATACGCAGTTAATAAGCATCAGGACGGCTATTTTTACGAGGGGGTGAACGGGTAAGAGAATCTGCGCGTACACTGAATAATTCATGCGCGCTTGATTCCTTTTTAAGTAAATTTTGTGATAACTTTTTTTCCGACTCTTTTGGCCGTCTTTTGCTTCCCAGCTGCTGTAAGTTATACCCGTGCTTTCCAGTTCGCGTCGTTGCCGAACAAGTGAAATTTTTATCAATAACTGTTAATGAAGGAGAGTTCTTTCGTATTATATACCGCAAATATGGATTGTTATTGCTAGTGGATCTGAAAAAGTATAAAGAGATATTTATTTGTCATCCACATTGGACATTTCATACAGTAAGCGAATAATATTCATAAATTCCATATATATATACATGCTCAATATCATGATATATTTTCGGAATTTCAGTAACCAAAAGCATTTAAACAATATCAGATAACTTAAGCTTTTGTTAGTGAAAATCATTTTAATGAAAAACTAAAATGCTGCTGAAAGACCAGAGTTAGGTTCCTTAAGCTTAAGTGCCCTCAAAAGTATTCTAGATTATGACTGATGCCAATGAGAATGAAAAAAGGAAACAAAAGTAAAAGCAAAAAAAAACATTTAATTCCTTGGAAAACACAAAACTAGATTACGCTGAAATAAAGTCTAAAATGCAAAAATAGATTAGCCAACAGTTCCATTAAATTATCATTACATCACTCATAAGCTCCTGGGAGGAGAAATTAAAGCTTTAAGTAGATTATACCAAATTAATAAAATTTATATGTCGTTTCAAATGATAAAAACTTACTCATCTAATTTCATCACATCACTTCTCTTTTTGCTATCGAATAAAGCTGCCAGATTTCCAGCTGTTTTTACTGACTGAAGACATGACATTGAGAGGTCTTTATTGACATCGGAACAATGTATGAAAGGCTTATTGATTGTTGCGTGGGAATCTGATAAACTTTGCTGCAAGTGTATGTGAAAGTTATGCGATTTACCCTAAATTAGTCAAAAGTCACAATTTAGACTAAAAATTTCACATTAAAGTACTATTTGCAAAACATGTGTTCTTAAACAATAATACAGAAAATTTTAATAAGTAATATTAATAAGTAATAGTTTGAAGTTTCAATCTGTATCATTTAAAAATTTGGAAAACAAATTTATGCCACAGATTAACAAAACAAAAAATAAATGGAAAATATTCAGTTGTTCAATCTTACCCCCTTTAATGACAGCGTGCTACTGGGAGATTCGCTTCCAAGTGAGAAAATGTTTGTTTTGTTTAGCTCTTCCTGTAGAATATACTTTTCATTATTTTTCAGATTGAGCAGTAAATTACAAATATTTTCGGTCAAAATTCTTGTTTAAAGGGTTTCTCCCGAATAGTCTTTTCCTGTATTCGTTGTATAAAGCATTAATTTGAATAATACTAATATAAATCATTAAGCTAACGCTTGATGTGATAATTAATAATAAATATGTATCATTGATCGATATTGTTTTCTTCCAAATATCAAAATTGAAGAAGTTTCTCCGTAATTATTATCCATGCCTCTCTTCTCTTCTGAAGAAGTTTCCTTTTAGAAAACAGGTGAATAACAATTATCAAGAAAATAAAGGTACATTATTGTCGTGAGGTGAGTGGAGTTGCAAGTCCCCGGATCCTGAAAATGCAATTAATAGACTTTATTTTTTTTAACATATCAACTAAATCTTCTTATTTACCATGTTGATCACAAGCCTCCATCCCTTTATGCAAATTTGAAAATATACCTGACATGTTGACATTCTCACTGACATTTTCGAAATAGTTCAAGTTTTGTGTACAATCCGCAAATGAATTATTCAAATGCTGTAATATTCCTTGATGCTGTTGCATATTAGTTATTAGTGAATTTGCATTCCTAAATGATGATCATCAAAAATATTAATTAAAAAAACAAAGTCACTGATACAGATATAGTGCCCCGTTACTTTCTCATTTATCAGTTGGAGCAAACAAATATTTGATTGAAATAAATCAACTCATCCCCATATTCTTTCGAAATGATAAGCTGAAACAAAGATAATATATTTACAAACAGCAGATCTCACCTCTTTAAAAAATCGCAAATTTTCGCAGTTTCCTTACATCGATCAGATACATTATTCATCTTTCCAAACTACAATTAAGAAATGAAATCTTGATTTGTAGAAAAATACAAAGCATATAGCTTTTAAACTTTTTAATCAACATTTGAGAAAAAACTGTATTCATGAAGAGAATTGGTTTGATATATTATAACTATATTTCCCACCCAAGTTTTTTAAATTATAAATATAAATATTTTCTTGAACTCTACTTAGAAAAACAGACATATTCTCTTTCTAAATAATGAAATACACTTCGACATAAACAGGAACAGGTTAGGCCTTCGCTCATACGCATATTTGCCATTCTCCATCATTATTTCTCTCAAGTATTGATTTTGAAGAATCATTAAAATTATAATGTAAACCAAGTTACAATAGATTAATATTTTTCAGTAGCTGTAAATTTTGATCAGATTTGCAATATATAAAAAAAGAACTTTTCTTTACAATATTTTCCTCAAAAATCTCACAGTCTTCTTAACAGATGTAAACAAGGTTTAATGGTAAAAGAATGCTTGCCAAATCGATTAATACTGTCTCCTGCAATAATTCTAGAGCTAATAATATCACGAAGTCTGAGTTTCTAGAGCGAAATCGAAGTCGAAGTCAAAGGAATCACCAACATGGCTAATGTTTGCCATCCCGATAGTGAAATTTGTGACTGGCGGAAATTACTGAGATTAGTGGAACAATTTTGGAAACAAATGTGATATAATGATACAAAAACTTACCATATTGCTTACATTCTTTCGCATTATGCTGTACTGATTCTGCTGGAATCTGATGACAGAATTTATCTTCCGCAAAGCATTCATCAACAAAGCATTAGGTGACTGAAGTTATATCAAATCTGTTTGCATTTTCTTCAAAAAAAGTTTAATCAAACTGAAAAAATTAAAAGATTATACGAATATGCTATTTAATTCAAACCTCGAAATATTTTTTTGTTTTCTCACTCATATGACGTCCCACATTTTCATAAATAAAAGGTGAACGTCTGCATACCGTGCAAATCTTCTCTGATACTGCAATTTTAATAGAACCATTTGAAAGAGGGCTTGCCATAATTAATGATAGATTACATTCGCGGTTCAGTTGTTTTGCAAAGCTATATTTTCATATAATGCAGCAATTTTTTTCATCTACAAATCAATAAGTGTGTCTCTAACACTGCTAGCTTAATGAGAAATAAAACATTTCAATTTGAATACAACTAGCAGAAGTTTTAATCAAAAGGAATGAGAAAACTCGAACTAGGTGATGAAGAGAAGTAATACTGTAATACTGTTTGAAAGTATCGGATGGAAAATAAACAATGCCAGTTGGATTAAAACAGTAGGATATGATGATATCAAATGAGGAATAAAATATCTCGCTATTTAGCAACTGTATTTAAAAGAGTCATTTAAAATAGTCAGCAAAAAAAATAGCCCCAGTTACAATATAACCAAAATATATATTACAGATTCGTAGCGATAAATAAAAAGTAAAGGGTTTGATTGTTTACTAATGTTTGCAATTTATGCCATCGAACAACTGAAAAAAATATTAGTAAACGAACCACATTTCTCAAGGCACGTACAGCAGAATATGTGTCCGCAACTTGCAAGTGCAAAAGACTTACGATTGGTAGTATTCTGAGCGATAGCAATCAAATAGCAATTATTGCAATGAACCCACGATAGTGCCATCTATAAAGTCTAGAATTAAATTGATAGAAGAAAGAGTAAAAAGATTCTCATATAGAAATCTACATCATCAGTCCTTTATTCATAAAAAATGCAACAGACTCCTCCTCATCTGCAAAACAAACTTACAATGCGACTAAATTCAGATCTACAAGAATACGAGTTGCCTATTATATTTTTGTATTTATGCAGTCCACCGGTGTTTCGTATTGCATACTAAAGCAAATCTCTTCAATTAAAAACTAAAGCAAATCTACCAAACTAAGTTAAAACATCATTCACAATCGCTATATGCTGAACCAACATTTACTGCAGTAAGAGTGTCCACAGAATCTAATTATATTATATATGACCTGACACACAACCGGTAAAACTGAACTGAAGAACTTTTCTGCATGTATATTATGTGAAGAATATTACTGATTTGCCAAGAAATACATAAGTTTTAATTTTATACAAACAGTTTGAGGTGATTGGTACACTTACCAAGTGGAAACTTAATGAACACAATCAATAAACAATTTCAACTTTGAATGAAATTCAGCAACTTATGGGAATCAAATAACTTACATATGAGCATGAAATTCCTGACTTTTATTTACTTAATAACATTTCCCATGTAAAAACTATGTTTGACTAAAATCACGGAAAGGTAATGTTGAGGGATTTCGATAATCGCGAACTGGTGATGGAGCCCGATAAGTTTTACGTGTACTAATCTCATCGCTCTTTGTTGCTCCAAGTAAGAGATCATATGGTCGCTTTGCCACGTCAACTGGGACGTCAGTTCGTGCCATACCATACGGATGTGACGGATTCGCTATAATCCGAACAAATAACAGAAATTCGCTAACCGTATAATGAAAGTAATACACAAGACATTTTTATATTATAGGCATTATTAAAGATTCATAAAATTACAGAATGATAATTTTGGAGAAAAAGTTTCTGTTATAAATGAAGAAGTCATACCAAGAAGCTTACCAGTTCGTAACGTTTTGGTACCAGAATATTGAATTTGAGAGGGATACTGACGACTCGTTGACGGTGCATAAGATGCTGCTGACGCTGCATACGCTTGATATATGCTTGCCTGTCGTGCTTCATCTATGATTGAAGAAAACATTACTTTTCAATGAAAACTACTTCACCCGCGTAACTTTCTTTTCTCTTCAAATATAACAAAATTTTCTTCTACTTTCAGATAATTGCTGTTTTGCTCAATACTCTATTAGTCTTTAAAGATATGAGAAAAAATTAAATGTCTCGAAAAGTATACAATTTATTAAAAAATACTCGTCTAAAACAGTTGGTGAATTCTCTTTAAAAAAGAATGAAAAAAACTACCATATGCTTGAACTTTCTGTAGGGCGGAAAGTAAAGCAGGGAAAAACGTAGGATCCTTACTAGTCATCATTACAACGGCAAGAATAAAATCTTTCGGTGAAATCTGAGCCAATAAACCATCTAAAGTATTTTAAAAAAGATTGAATGTAGTGTTCCATATTTATAAAAATTTTTAAGAAAATTTTAAACAATACTATAGGTAATCATTAACATGAAGCAATCATATTACATCTAACATCCTCATAATATTCAGACGATAACTATACTCAATCAGCATTACGCTAATACAAAAAGTCACGACTAATATAATGTAAAGCTGTAAATCTCGTTCAAAAAAGATGAAGCATCACTACTTCATATAACAGTGTCAGACACATAAAATACGTACCTAATGTAGTATCCAAATCTTGCGGTGCAATCAAACTATTACGCTCTTCAATCAACTGTCTTTGTTGTTCTTTGACACCTTTTTCCCATTCATTAAACTCTTCAACATACTTATTGTACGTTTCCGTACCACACTGCGCTCTTAGAAGTAAATTAATTATAATATCAAAAATAGTCCATACTCTTCGTCCTTAAAAGGATGGAGAATGCTCCTAATATCTATTCAAAGCTATCAGAACACGATTTAGTACATATCGCAGAAGCTTGGGGAAATTGACAATTAGAAGAACTAAAAAAAATTGACAGTTTCACGAATAACGACATCACGTTTCATTAATAATTAGGATTAAGAGATCCACAAAAACAGACATTACTTAGCCTTCCTGTTAATTTAAGAAAGACGTACATATTGTTCAGCTTCCATTTTTCGAACTTTTCTTTATGCTCCACATACTGTTGTTCCAATCGTCCTAGTGCAACTGTTATATGTGAAATCTGCAATTAAAAACATTTAAAAGAAAGTTATCACAATGGTTTGATTGTGATAATTACTAATTTCTCTTTTTTTGCTGAAAGACAAGAATACCTTTACAAGAATAAGTGCTTATGGAATGTCCCCAATGAGAAAGTTACATAGTTTAAAAATCTTTGTAAAACAATAAGCATTGGCAAAAATGAAACCAGAACCAAGAAAAAATGATAACCTTTTCAGTCATCAGAATTTAAATTGCAATTTTTGTTATAATGCGAACATGTGAAACCATATAAAATTTAAGTCTAAAATGAATGCATATCATATTATTTAACGTCAAACACATTCCTATAAACACGTTTAACAAACTTTAGTACTGTTTTCTCTACGTTATTTCTTTTATTGCGATACTTAATCAACTCCAAAGCAGCATAACGCAGAAGATTGGGATCAATGCTACCGAGAATATATCAAAAGATCACGATATCCAAAAAATATATACCCAATCTACATTAATATCGTTTATAATTTCCACGTATCATAATCAATGCAAGATGTCAATCAGTTCAACAATATCTTCCCATAAAATGAAAACTCACGGGCATATAAGTGACATATATAATATATATGTAACGTCAACGACAACATGAATTATGAACGGATGGAAACCATCTTTAGCGACGTCTTGTGCCACGTATTGACAAATTAGCAGACCAACGTTGAGGAAACAAATGCTACGCAAAAGTCCGGCTGGTGATACCAGAGTGTGCTATTAACGTTAATAGTGACTTTAATCTAATCCCACATATGCTTTTCTTTAATTTGTAACAAGAATTTCATGGTGATTTTTTGTGACATTACTAACGAAGGTATATAATTTTACGCTAATAACAGTCTCAGGTAGCGTTACGTTCCCTCTATGTGCGTGTTGTTTTGTAATAAAATAATCGTTATGTTATTATTTAATCATTAAATCATCCTACTTTTTGGAAAAGTTTCGCCCTTCGAGAATAATTAACGAGGATTGTATTATACATTATAACAATGACTACTTGCAGACAATCTGTTTGATTTTTAAATTTCGCTCAAATCATCGAAAAGACCATACGGTGAATGAATATGGTGGTTGAAATTCTATCATATGGTATGCTTGTCGGTGGTGCTATTACCTTCATAGCACTTATTTCGGGATTCAAAGCTGCTTATGGACGATATTCTGATCAATCCCGTCTTCCGGTCTTTTTTTTGATTATTTTCACAGTGATAATAATGGTGATAATTGGCAGATTTGTTGTGGAAGTTAATAATAGAAATAGTAGTTGTTAATATGATTCACAGTCCAGAAAATATATTCTGAATTGAACAGAAGATCAAATTGATTGTGGCTAAGAATCCTTGTGGTAATATTAGCCTAGGAAATGGTATTGTACGCAGTTATATTAAGGAAAAATGGTAATCATAACATATAATAATTGCCGATTATGTAATGAAGACACTATAATAACTTTACGAATTATAATAGCAAAATGCTCAATCCAGTTATAAATATCAGTTTATCAATGAGAATAAAATCTCTGGTAAATATGGTGAAATATAAGAGGTGTGACTATTTTGGATAAAATGCAAACTGATGAGAAATTCGAGTATAATATTTGGATATTAATCAGAAGTTTAATCAAATTTATTATTAAACCTCTGATTAATACCCAAGGTATTCTATATAGAGATTATCCAACTAAAAACTAAAAGTATTTCCACTAACTGTTAGGCACTAAATTAAGATTAAAGCAAGAAATTCAAGAATTGGTGCAAAGCCACATCGTACTCAACTGCTTTCTTCTTTGTTGCTATTACTACAGTTGTTTTGTTCTCAAAACGTTTGTTGTAACTTTCAGGAAAACTATCAGTTTGTGATCCCCCATTTATCTTATCCAAATTGTGCTTAATGTAAATGGGAGAATTTCGGAATTGAATGTTTGTCTTTTTGTAAGATGCTATGAACTCATTTGATCATGCTGAACTTGAAGATAATCGCAGAAAAGTGCAATAATCAACAGTTGTAACAATTTGCAATAATTCAAAACGTGTTTATGGAAATATGACATTTTCAGGTACCGTTTATACCAGCTAAATGGGCTTGGTTTATACAAGAATCACCATCATTATACATTCCTCTTTATTATCTTATTACTAATATTAGTAATTTACCTCTTATCAATATATTCATACTTATTACATTCTGCTCTCATTATATCAACAGGTGCAATAATGCTTTGCTTTTTTTTCGGAGCACTCTTTTCCCTTTGAAAAAGGAATATTTAGTTGTCTTCTTTATTAAAAAAGCTAGAACTCCATAATATTTATATCATAAATCATTTTTACTTCGTATATGATCTTTGCAATTTAGATCTCTCATTTATCCATTTCTGATAAAGGGAAGTGCAGGAACCCCCGCCCATATTTTTTTACTAGCTGTTCTATTTTGTACAGTCAATGGATACATGCAAGGCATGTGGCATTCTCATAACGCTGTATATTATGAATCACTGAAGAATACTGTGTTTTGCTTAATTGGTAGGTTAGCGTTTACATTTTCTTTCTGACGATACTAGCATCTATATCAAATTGGATATACAAATCTGTTTCCTAATAGCGGTATCTTGAGATACTTAACACATCTATGCTTTTCATGACAAACCTATATTCTCCGTAATATAAACTGTTTGCTATGTCATAAGAATGATCTTGCAACAGGTACACTGACATTTATTACTGGAATGGTAATTAATATCACATCCGATTCAATACTACGAAATTTACGAAAAAATGGAGAATTAGGCTACAAAATACCTTATGGTTGTTTGTTCAAATATATATCCGGAGCAAATTTCTTTGGGGAATGTGTCGAATGGACCGGCTATGCCTTGTTAGCACGAACATTGCCCGCTTTTGCCTTTGCATTTTTCGCATTATGCAATCTTGCACCGCGTGCCTATCAACATCACAGGTAATTTCTTCAAATTAAAAATTTCAGTTTGTGCAAGGAAATGTAAAGAAGTTATTAATTATTAATAATTTTTTCCATAGAGTTAACTTTATACTGTTTTCTTCATTACATTTTTAGGTGGTACCGGCAAAAATTTGAGAACTACCCGAAGGATCGCAAAGCCTTTATACCATTCGTTATTTAGGCGAGAGTTGATCACTGTGGAGCGGAAGATTTTAAATAACCACTCATAATGTTAGATCAAACCTAGAGAGAAACAATATATAGTGAAATGTCTCAAGGGTATGAGCATCGGTAACGAATAATTATAGTACTTCAGAGATCTAATAAGATTGTAATATCATAAGTTTTGCATGTAAATACATTAACAATATCAATAACATTAACAATGCGGAAAAAAAGTTCGAATCGTTATGTTTTCTCGCCCATCTTTAAACAATGAAACAAAGCTATAAGTCAAAGATACATTAAATAATCATCAAAAAAAGAATTCCTGTTTGAACAAGACACTTTTATATATTACAAAAAAGAAAGGAGTAGAAGTTTTAATTCTCATTGTGATTCCTGTTCATTATTATAGTTTGTTTGTTAATTGTAATGTTGTACAGCAAAATCCAAACCAACGGGCAAAAATACCACGTGTTATGAAAAGAATATCCGCTTAATGTGAGTTCAGCCAAATGAAATACGACATAAGTTGACCGTAAATTTCTAAATAGTTTTAGTCTTCTCACTCATTGTAATAAAAAAGCTATAATATGTCAGATTATTTTTAATTTTTAAGTATTTTAACTATACTTTTTTTACTTTAGCTGTACTTGCTCTTGAAGTAATTAAGAACTGGCAGATATACAGTTATCGAGAACAGAAAATTCTCGAAAACACACCATTTTTCTTGCCACGTTTCTTTGACTCTTTTACCATTTCCATGGCCTCCATTTCCGCTTTCTCAGCTTCCAGTACAATCTCGAAACAAAATAGAGCTTTCAATATTAGTTGCACTTACTTAATAATACTTACTATGCTCCGTCTCATCTACTAAGTCTCAAATATTGTGGAAAATCCGAGAAAAGGATCAAACTATATACAGTGTTAACCACCATATTGTGTATTAAGGTATTGTTCTACATTATCAAATGATTGTGGTCATGATCTCTACAACAGTATTTTTGTTATATTGCTATTTTCCACATCCTCTTTTTTGTTATCTATCATACGTCAATGATCTATCTTGGCGCCATTCAGATCATATCTTTTCATTCTCACTATATGGCTTGCTTGCTTTTGGCTTGGCTTCCTTCCTCCCTCCCTCCCTCCCAAAAAGATGAACGCTCGATTCGGTGCTCCTCCAAAACGACTCGACATTGAACTTCCACGACAAATATATCAGAAAGTAAACCAACAGTTTCAATCATTGGAACTTAAAAATGTTTCATTTTTTGCAACTACCAAATAAATCTAATAGAGAAGAATAATTAAATAATAAGAACACTATCTACCTTTTGCAGTTCTTCATAATCACTTTCGGTCGAATTTTCGCTTCCGGAAATAGACTCGGAAGAAGACATTTCACGATCCAATCTCCTCTCCCAGAGTTTACTCAATTCACCACTTATTTTTTTCGATTTCATGTTACTTTGATTGGCTAAAATACTAATTTCGTTAGCAATCAGGAACAGATTTCAACATGTAGTAATGTAGAGTGGAATTCGGATGTAACATTAATAATATAATTTAACAATATGGAAATGATTTATTGTTAAAAATCAAGATGAAATTATATCATTTTATCTTTCGAGCACTTTCACCAAAAGTTCCACTGAACTGAACGTATATATTTACAATGTCAATGTCCAAAACGGTCTTTTCGTACTTAATTTCATTAGTTTATTGATTTCATTGTCCGCCGAATCTTTGTCACTGCCTATATTTCCGATCAGTTTAGCAGCCTTTATACTTCGTTGCTTGGCCAGCTTCATCGTTCGCTGTATATCTTTTAAATTCCGAATAGTATCTCGACCCATTACACTTCTATCTAACAACTTTCCATTCAGATCTATAAAAGTCGTTAATTCAACGGTTCTCAAATGGTGATAATTTCTGTCTAAAACTAAACTGCTTAGTTCTCCTTCCCAAATGAAAGATAAAATGCAGAAAAGTAGAAAAAGTTAAATCCCTCTGTGAGTAAAACTGATAATTAGAAAGGAATACCATCTGGAAGTGAAGCATCACTTCCGCACATTTTAAGAAATTCTTCTGGATCAACATCGTGTTCTTCCGATTTTCCACGACGGTTCCACTTTGTTTCTAACATGACCTCATCGCTTGATCGTTTCATCAGTTGTTCAACCGTTTCTTCAACTTTATTTCCATTTAAAACTGCAGACTGAAAGTTAACTAATATCGTCGTACAAAAACATAATTAATAAGAGACCCTTTTGCTACATAATTTAATTTAACGAAGTGACAGCAGTATAAGACAGAATTCTCAAATTATAGTGAATCGGTAGCATACCCTCGGATATCTGATATCATCCACTGATACATCACGAAGCTTTGCCAGTCGTTTTTCTATATCATTTACAGAAGGTATATCCTGATCTTAAAACAATAGAAAGATTCATTTTTTCGACAAAAAACAGAAAACGAAAATAATGATAATGATTTTCTGGTCTGGTTTTTTTTCACAATTCAGCTATTTCAGAGAAATGTAAAAAAAAATAGAGTAGGTAAAAAGCAGAAGCTACCAAATTAGCTAATTACTCAAATAGATCTTTTACTGATGTGGGTAAAAATAGAACAGAGATTTAATTGTGTTTATTTCTACCATTTTTTCTCAGCATTTCCGCCCGTTCTTCCAAAGATGCTAATGTTTCTATTTGATTTTCGCTTTCATCCATGTTCAGATCTTTCAAACGTTCCTCTAAAATTCTGTCCTTTTCATCCAGTTGACCATTTTGGGGTAAAAATTGTGATGGAGAAAGAAAGTGAGCTCGCATAGATGGAGATGGCAAATCACGATCAATCCACCATTTGTTGACACTCATTGAAAATTTTCACGGGCTACACAAATCAATCATAAAAGTAACCTAAAAATATCATCATTATTATGCATATGACAATACATGACGCATTATAAATGAAATATACGATCGCATAACCGTAATATAAGGTAACGGACAATGTAAAACTAATGGGGCATGAATTCAATTGATACTTCAACAGTATAATTTTAATATGGATGATTTTTTAAGATTTATTAATCAAAACTAATATGAAAGTCAAAAATGACACTCGCTTTCGCAACTTCCCAAATGAAGAAACTAGCTTACCAATGTTTGTTAAACGTAAGCAATCATAACCTTCCGTCTCAAACATCATTTGACCAAAAACCTGTTACCAATACTTGCAACCATCTATTCATTTATTGCCTTTCAATAAACAACCTCCTTTATTACTCATTACTAAACAAGCGAAATTATCCAAAATATTTTTTCTCTTTTCACTAATTTAACGAATCCTTATCAAGAGGCCAAGTAGCATAATCGGTTAGCTAATCCTGTTCTCCCATCATTTCCTTAAATTGCATCAACTTGATCCAAATTATCCCATACTCCAGCAGTCACTTATCAAATACTATCTATAAAATACACCATTACAACTTCACTCCAACTTGTTAGTTCTCATTTCTGTACACTGTTGCCCAGTTAAATGTTTAAAAGAGTAGTGAATTGTTTCCAACGCCGCGGTTCGAAAATGACTTGCTATTAAATCTTGATAGATACAAAGTTATATTACAGATGATATTCAAGAGATGAGAGCATTTTTTCATGATATATTTTATATGAAATGTACTAATGTCATATGCAGAAAACGACGCAGAAGTTAATTCCTCAGCTTTAGATTAGCTTTTTTAGGATGTCAAGTAAATGAAATGTTTTCAACATTGAAAAAATAAAGAAAGCATAAAGACGATTGTACTGGACGTAGAAAATCGTTTTGATGGGACATATTTGTTAATTTTTCATCTCAAGAAAAAGAATGTACCGAAATCTCGATTTCAAACAATATTTATTCCATATTCAAAAACCAAAATCATATAAACATTGCTCAACGACAGCACGATCAGCACCCTTTATTCGAATGAATCCTTTCAATTCATCAACGTGCGTTGCGATCGGATGTTGCAAATATTCTTCTAAATATTCTCGTATCTTCCTTTCACATTCCTCAATACAAAGAAATCAATAATTTTCCAAAAGTTAAAAAAAAACCTGTTTCAATGGAAAAGCTGCAGAATACATAGTATAATACAACGCATGCGAAATCTACAAAATTTCTAGAAAGATATTTATTAGTTAACTTGTCTAGAAAAAATCTTCCAAACCTAACTATGTAGTTCAGATCGAACCAACAGATTTGCCATATCATAACCCAAAAGATGTTTTGAATATAGCAAAATGATCATGTGTAGATAGTAAAGACTATCTACTGATAAGAAGTTTAAATAGAACTGCTCATAAGTAGCTTAATATTACGCCACAATTATAAATTGTTTGAGGAACTAGGAAGAGAAAAGAAAGTAGAACATACAAATATATCGCCATGAATTTTTTTCACTAGTACCAACTCAACATATTCAAAATCCAACGTTTTTGGATCTAACTGGTCCCTTCTCGTTTCCAAATAAAGCGGTAACAAGTGATCTCGATTTCGTTCCACATAGAATGTTAAATCTTTTCGAGCTAAAAAAAGAAACGCAAATACTTTAAGAATGACTAATATGAAACAACAATTCTGGAAATAGTTCTCTGAAATTATTATCGAAAATAACATATAAAAAATAAATCCTACGTTTTGGCGGTCTCCAACCACTAGGTGTTGGGTATGTATCATGTTCCGGTATATCAGGAATCAATTTCTTTGGCATGAGCCTCTCTACGTATTTCCAATCAACCGATATCTCAATCGCTTTGCTTTGTGTATGCCCTGAAATAATTATCGTACATTCGCATTATGACTACCTGAAATACACTAAACTGAACTTCATATGTGAAAGAAGGGAAGAAATAACAAAGATTATAATAGAAACGCATTTCTCGAACGATAACTACGAAAAACAATAAAAAATAAGAGGAAATCTCATATAAAAGATTAGAAGATTTTTTACTGAAAAGAAAAAGATTCCCATAACCGTAATCACTCCGATGAATAAAACAAATGACTTCAATTAAATATCAAATTTTATCTTGTGACAGCATGAAATTAATACTTCGGTCGTCGAGTAATTAATTTAAAACGAAAAACGACACCTAATTTTGACGCAGCAGCTCCCCATGGATCGTCCCAAACTTCACCGCTTGATGTCGTGCTATTTTCTTCGCTCATTAATTTCCGACAATGGGACTTCGTTAGTTCAGTAGCATTTCTTATTCGTTTCAAAAAATGTCGCAACATAAAGTGCCCTTAAAAACAACTTATTATTTTTATATCAGTAGTCTACGCCAAGACTACGACTAGCTTCCTTATTATCCGTACTTCCCCAGAATTTACACAAATTTCTCGAATATTAAATCATAAGGATTATTTCTATCATAATTATGCAACAGTTGTACGAGAATAGCGCTAAAAAGCGAAAATATAAATTACAAATGATTAGAAGAATAAGCTGAAAAAAAAGTATTAGAGATAGCCAGTCAAAAATATGTAATCTGTAAGATGAACTTTGGATGGATTGCTGATTAAGTTGGTTCTACCTTTTAAGAAGGTATTCATATCCAAAATCCAGATATTCCAGATATTTAATGATCAAAAGTTATGAGTAACACATTTAATGCCTAGAAATTATAACTATTTTAACGAATAGAAATTATAGCTAAACCTAATTAATATTTTAAAACTAACGGCTACAAATTCTTTAAAAACTGATTTAGAACGAGCACAGAAGTTCTACAATATATTAGCTCAGTAAATAGAAAATTGACATGTCAACAGGACAGTACAGATCCAACGATATAAATACCAAACAATTCATTAAATTTTATTAAACATGTGAAACGATAAAATTTTCAAGTAACGAAATGAATATTAAATGAGTGAAAATCTTTTTGAGTAATTAATCTCATTATTTAATAGGATGAGAATAACTATAATTTTTCACGATTTCCTTCCCTTCATGGTATGATTGAGATTTCATGCTTGGTTAATGAGCAAATAATATTTCACGGATTTTCCTAATAGTTGAAGTATCAGGTCTGATTAGTGAGCGAAACGCCATTTCAAGGTGTAGATTCCACGGATATTGTTGTCAATGATGATAAAGATGAATCGAAAATTGCTTCTGATTGAGGATTACATGTCACAAGACGGCGCCGAGCTATAGCTGCATTTCGACGTGCGATAGCTGAACATAAAGCACTAAGACGTCCCGTTCGTTGATATTCGAACCACGATCGCGTTTGTTCCCTGAAATTAATATTGATACTAAAGAAATAATTAATGCATACAACAAAATTAAATATTTAATTTTGCTTAGAATATATATCATATATCAATAATATTTTCCTGTCAGAAAGAAAAGGATTTAATTTCATAATATACTAATATCATATTTTTTCTGATGAGGGAATTTCAAAACTTTTTTCTTAAATTTCTAAATCTTCATTTAAAATTTGAATCCTTTTCTGAATGAAGTATCATTTTAAAATTGATAATGAAAGAAGAAATAAGATCCAAACATTGAACAATTTAAAACTGCCATTCTGGAATTGTTTAGAAATTTAAAAGAAAACAAAAAATCATTCATAAATGTAATTGCAAAATAATCACAGCAACATGAATTACATTAGTAGAATACATCCCTCAATAAAATGATTAAAATGAATTTATGCCTTCAGTATAAAACATCACGTTTTTGCATATACGTCAGATAGCAGACAGTATCGCCCTAACTCTATTTGATACACGAGATGGATATAAAATCTTACTCTGCGGATCGTGAAATTAATTGTTTTTTGTTCAGTATATCACCATCAACAGCATGACTTGCCAGTTCCGCATCAGTTCTTTCTGTCAGCGCCATAATGTCATTGAACATAGTATTTAAATATCCGACAAATTCGAAAGCACACTGTAATATTTCAATTGTTTAATTAAAATATTCGTAATATGTAAGTGAACACACTGCTGCAGATCGATTTCATGTTAGCGATAATCTCCTGATTTCATCCACATGACTCAACCAATCAGGAATGAGAGCTGACAACAAAAGTATTTCTCTAGATGATGAATAATAATTTCTAATATATTCTATACTTCTTGGGTGAGCAAACCTAAGACTTTTTATTTATAAATAACTATCATCGATTGTAGAAATAACACGCTAATGAAAGAACTCTTATTATCGCAATTTACTAAAAATTATTGCTATAAATTGTCCACTTCATAATACTCACAAAATCAAAATAATTTATGTAAAATCATCTACTTACTGATGACCATAACAAATAGCATATCAGACAATGTTCCATTTAATAGGCTCAATCATTGGTTCAGTTCTGTCCACTTTATGCCATTTTTTAAATTGAATTACATTGGAAAAAACCAGCGTTTTAGATGAACTAAGCAAGTTATTTTATAAGAATACATTTTAGAAAATAATTTAGTTTATTCACGACGTTGCTTTTTTTAAAGATTGAGGACAAACTTGCATAATTTATATTGGCATAATAAAATTATTACATAAAACGCTTCTATTTATGATACTTTTATTTTATGAATAATATTTAGCAACGAACCCGCATATAGATTTCATGTAATCGTCGGGCATGACCTAATCTCATTTCAATATCCTTTTTTGATACAAACTTATCGGTATTTATTGTTGTTTCTAACATTTTGAACTGTTTGCGCTGTCCTTCCAACAGCTGAAATACTGATATATTTTTCTCATTGATATTATTACATTTCACAGCCTATTTTATCCACTAATAAAAAATAATTTTACGTCTGTTTTATTTTTCCATGTTCCTTTACTGATGTAGATATTTACAAAAAAGTAAGAAAACACTACAATTTACCAAGTTACATTAGAGACAAACCTTAAATACATTGTTCATGCAAATCAACCGGTCATTCGCCATTTTTTTACATTCTATCAAAAAACGCATAGCTTCATTGACCATTTCGTTGAGTGCCTGCTGAGCCGCTTTAACTCGTTCTGTTGACTCGCCATGCTTTGACACAGAGTGACCCATCTTGGCATGTCCGTTTATTACACATAAACCGCAACGAACACGCTGAATAATTTAATTAAAAAATTAGTAATTTTCAATGTATAATCAAAAAGATATAAGTGTACTTATTTTTTTCCCTAGTCCTTTTTCATCATAATTATGGTTTATTCTTCTGATACCGTTACCAAGATACGAAGTCATATAATTTAAAAAGCACATCTACAGCTGAATTCATATGAATTTTTTTGTACATTTCTTTTAAATTTGTAACATCATGAAAAGTGTCCACAGATTCCACAATCCCCTTCCATTCTATCTATTAGAACTGCTTTATTTTATATATTTTATAGTTCCATTGCTTTATTTAATAATCTTGATATTATTCTATTTTTATGAGTAAAAAAAAACTTTTAAACACAATGATTATCACCACCATTAAAAGATCTTTGCAGAATAATAAGTAGAGGATCAATACCTCTATTCTGTCAATATGATCGCAGTCATCACAACAATACTGATCCTCTAGTTTTGCAATCTTGGAGCACTGATGACAATACTTAACCATAGCACCTCTTTCTTTTATCCTAGATATAAGACCTGAAAAATCTCTTAACTTTAACAAAATTTGCAAATTATAAACTATCAGTTCACTATTTGATAATAAACTATAAATTGCCGGCTCTTCTAGCTCATCTCATATCTTCATACTGAATCCTGCAATCTGATATTAAAATCTCAGTTAACTCACTTCTTCTTTCAAGGATAAAAGTATTTGATAATCAAAATGTAATATGAGAGGAAAAAAAATTATAAGAAGTGCTAACTCTTCAAGGAATAATTGATGACAGGTGGATTAGTAAAACGTGCACGACATAAGGGACACGTATATTTCCATTCCACGTCATTACGTAGGCGGTCGATACAAGTCGCACAAAATGAATGACCACATTGTAGCTGTTTCGGTTCATCATATATCTTCAAAAACATATTAATAGAAATGAGTTATTTATAAAAATTTAACGAATGAAAAAAGTTATTTTATGAAAATACAAAGTTATTTATAAAAATGCGAATATATGCACATACAATGATAACCTTACCAATTTATCTTGACTAATTCGGATTACAAAGGCTAGTCATAAATTAATCAGAATATCCCTCCCATCAGCTCCCATTGCTTAGTGTGATATATGCGCAATTTCAATATAAAAAAATATTTATA
Organism: Cruorifilaria tuberocauda; assembly: GCA_013365365.1. Lineage (NCBI taxonomy): Eukaryota > Metazoa > Nematoda > Chromadorea > Rhabditida > Onchocercidae > Cruorifilaria > Cruorifilaria tuberocauda. The sequence goes on along the minus strand of JABVXU010000199.1, from coordinate 69,586 downwards.
CATGACTAACCGAATAACAAACTGAACAAATCATCGCTTCTAAAAGGAAATCATCTGATTCGCATCCCTCTTGAAACGTTTTATTTACTGTTGAGCAGGAAGTTTCTGTTTGCAGAGCAGAATTCGATGAAAGAGGTAAATTCATCGAATAAGATGAAGAAGGAATTGGTGAAACATCCATCATGACGAAATCTTCAACGAGCTAAATGGAGAAACTTATAACATGATGAGAAACACAGACGGATATAAAGAAATGCATGTATTTACATGATCATTACATATCGAACATACACCAACTATATATCCTGACAAATATAAGTAAAAACAAATATGAAAAGCCCAAGCGTCAAGATTAAATCCTATAATGCAATGGATCAACCATGATGATCTTAATATATTCTGGTAGATCGCTGAAGTACCAAATCTGACGTTAACCTTGTACTTGTGTAAATACAATAGGTAATTAAACAAATCATCACTTAACCAATCAATAAGCAGATCAATAATCTTAACTAATTAAGAACTAATACAAATTACAGACAAAACAATAATCTTTCATTCTAAAAAAACATCATACTTGATACTCACTGTACAAAAATTTAACACATTGATATCACTGTCATTACTAACGTTACTACCTATCGATCGATGAACAGTATTTGCTAATATACTACAGTTAAGCTGAATTAGTTTATGCGTTATACGCATCATTTTATGCAAAATATATTTGTCTCAGCGCCAATTCAAAATTCTGAAATAGCTAAACATATGGGAAAATAACATTAACTGAAAACGCTTCTCCATCATTCTATTTCTATTAAGAGAGATAGTAATATTTATGTAAAAGAACATAAACTGAAGGTCAGAATGTACCAATAACCATGTAACCTGAACAGTATGTTAATAATGTTCACTTATTCTCTTCATTCTTCATTTTTTTCTTTCTTTGTCTCGTTCTCTTCTTTTACTTCTATTTTTTCACTTTCTCGTATCACTACCTGACGTATTGTATAATTCGCATCCTGTCATTTCCATCGAATTTTCTATAAACAGGTGAAGATGAAACAGGTTCAAATCAAGTTTCACGTAGTACGTCATTAATAGGGAATACATGATAAAGTGTAAAAAGAGGGATTGCATGTAGTTCACAACGGTAAGAATGAAGACAAAAGCAGGAGAGCTGATATAAATTAATGGATTTTCTTGGAAGCGTAAAAAATGGCCAAGGTTAAAGATTAAAGAAGTTAAAAATCGAAGAGGTCATGGTTTTGGGAGTATATTGACAATATCAAAGTAAAAACCAACGAGAAACAGAAGAAAAAACGAAATTATTATTAGGAAGAGAGAAAATTTGAACTTACGAAAGAAATTGGAAGTCAGAACATGAAGAAAATATACATATAAAAATATGTAAGAATAAAAAATTCCTTTAATTTTTTATTTTTATTTTTAATTTATTTTTTAATATCACATTATTAAAATCAATATTTCAGTAGTATTTCCGATATTAATTTTAACTTCAACTTTATCTTTTAATTTTAATATAAATTCATTTTGAGTGAATTATATTTTTGCAACTTTTTTCGGAAAATCTTCACTTTTCAACACTTTTTCAATGTTTTTTACTAATTTCTAATTCCCTAATTAATTTATTTCTTCGTTCATTTTTCATAAGTACCGAGATATTCCAGTAGTATTTCTCTAGCATCATTGATTAAATTCATTTCAATTACAAGATTCGCGGTAATTTTCAGAAGTTTTTTTCTGTTTATGCAAAATATGCAAATTAGACATTACATTTTTCCACAGTAAGATATCAAAATATATGCATAAAATCAAACTGGCTACAGTGATGAATTCATTGTATTCATGTCATTGTTCAGTGAGCAGTCGGACGATATGACAGATACGTTTGACAGTGTTGTGGTAAGATACCTCTCGAGTATTTTTTATTTACACCATTTATCATTATCTTTCATTAATCAATGTTAGTTCTTATTCTCGAGAAATAGTTGAAGAAATATTTTAAAATTTAATTATAATAAGATATGGTTTATTTTATCATTTTTACTCATTTATTAATTAGGAAGAAGCAGCAATAACAACAAAGTTGATACCACTTCGAGGAACTTTACGATTTATATCAAACGGTGCAAATGACCCAGTAACATTATATGCCCATGATATTGAAAATAATGGAATACAAGCACATTTAGCTAAAGTTCGTATTAGAAGAAAAAAATCTTGAATTTTTTATTATTTCTAGAAATTTATTTCCCAGAAATTTCACAGAAGTTATTATATCATTCTATGATAATTTCTCATAATATTATCTCAACAATTTGATATTATCAACATTTTATTTTTCTTTCATTATTTAGCCTGCAGCAATTATACAAGAACAAGGCAAATGGAGCGGTGGAACGGTACAATTTCATAAGTAAGTATAATGAGTTAATACTATAAGTGAGGTTAAATCAAATTTGAATACTTGATTATTGTTATCAAAATTAATCAGCATAGATTTAGTGATTTTTTAGGGGTGAAAATAGAGTGGAAAGCATTAATACAGCATTAGCTTGCACTCATTCGCTTTACATCCGTGAACTTGTTAACAAAACCGGTGTACGATCACCTATCCTGAATTGTACCGGTTAGTTGTAGACGATTCTCTTATCATTTGTTTAATTTTTGAAAAGTTATAAGATACAATAAACGAATGGAATAGGAGAAAAATATGAAAATTGTTCGTAGAAATACATGTAGCACTGATCAAACTATTGTTATTTTATAAAAAAATTTTTAAATGCATTGCTAAATTTAGTTCCTTAATGAAACTAAATTTAAGTTAAAAACTAAGTCGGATGAAAGTAAGATGGGAAAAAAAATTCATGATTTCTTTTCATTTTTTGTAATATCTTTTCATTGGTTTCAATGGGTCAAATTATTGAATATTTTTAAATGAGCATTAATATTGAAATTATCAGTAATCTCTAGTATTTTGAATTACTGGACCGCTTTAAAATGTTGCTGGAATGAGAGAGTGTTCTCTTAGATCATAAACGTATTCATTTCCAATAAACGATATTACATAATGACATCATCATTTATTAGCCTATAATTAAATCACTATAATAATTTCAATGACTGTAAATTTGAAGATTTAGCCTTACCATTTCACTGGCACACAATTAAAGCAACAATTCAGTTTATGCGTACCGGAATATTTCAGCTTGATACTGCAGCGTTGCAAGATATGGTTCAGGTTATAATATCTTAAATTATTTTTTCCAGTAGTAATTTAAAAACCGCAAATATGAATTTGGGAAGAAAGTTTAAATTAAACTATTCATAAAAAATGGATATTATTTGCATTAATAGCTATTTTTTAGTGTGCGATGTTCTTTCGTATTGCACAGCTAAGTCGTCTGGTAGAATCATTTATACGCCAACGATCGAGGAGAGCGGAAACTGTATTGGACGCTTACAAAGCTATTTTTCATGTAATGGTTTACTTTGAAAAATCAATTCACTTATGGAGATGTTCCATCAATGCTTAATCATAATTAACTATAGCGTTAATTAGTACGTAATTGTAATTGATCATAGCGATATGATCAATACGAAATGACTAATATTTGATGGTGCTATATAATGCTTGATGGCAACTAACCACAGGACGAGTAATACTTATCACTTTAAATTTGTCAGGATGAGCAAATGATGCACTGTGTAACTTACGACACTCAACAAACTGTTTGTGAAAATATGATACGCTTTCTTCCGACATACGTCGAAGAGGCAATTACAAATGAACAAAGCGCATTAGCAGTAAGTTTTGGATCATGACTCATTTTAGTACTCGTTTTTTTAGTTGCCACTGTTTAAGTTCAAATATATTTGTATGAACCATCTCTACGGTTCATAAAAAACATTTTTCAAAATCAAAGTTATTGATGAAATCTCCTTTAGCATGAATTTCGATCATTTTAAAATTCCTTTGTTAAAATAAGTTTTTATTAAAATTTTATACTTCATTAAAATCTTAAAAATTCAACTGTTTCTTTTGAAGAGTTTTAATTGGCTGCAATAATGCTGATATAACAATCTGAAATCGATAATGGAGCTTTTGAGTGTTGAAGTATTTCAAAATTGAAAATTTTAGCTAATGACGTGCAATGAACTGTACTGTTTGCTTTCACGTGATGCTCGACGTCTACGTTCTACTCAGCGAGAATACGAAGATGCTGCTTGTCAACGTTTCCAAGTGGTAGTGCGTTGGGTACGACATCAAGAACAGAGTTATGATATTTACGATCAGCATATGCCTGATGTTCGTTCTACAATTTTCGCCAAAGCTATTCGGCTATTCAGCTGTGTGCGTTTCGAACATATGCGACCTGAAACTCGCCAATATTTTGCCAATTATTTACGTGGCGTGAGTTCTACGACAACATCTACATACTCTTTAAATGAAGTTGTCATAAAAAGTTTGTCATAGAAAGCTTTCCTACATATTCGAATACAAATTAGAAAGAGAACATGAAGTGAAAAGAAGAAAAAATTGACTATTTGTAGTTACGAAATGATATGTGTATGATTGCTGCTCGACCCTATCTTCCTGAAGCCCAGTGAAAAACCAACAGCGAAAAGTGCAAGCGTATAATTGCTGTGGGTAACACTTCTACTCACTTAAAATATATCTTTATTATTCATTCTTAAACATAGTTGTCATCCACATAGCTTTATACATTGGACCAATTACAGCCAAATGATCTAGTCTACGTACAAAATGATTTGTTAAAACTGAAGGGTCCGGCTGTTTATTTTGGGAGTTTTTATTACGAGACCTATTATGATCTTATTTGTTGTCACACATGAAAAAGTGCCCTCGAGATGATCTTACAGAATTTAGAGGATTGTCATCGACAGAACTGTCCTTGATTGTCTTTTTTGACTGAAAGTTTAACATTTCATTCTTACCTCATTTCAGAATGCATTACCATTCCTCAATTTAAGTGATAGTTTAACGATCAGAAACATTTTAATTTATATTCTATTTTCCCTTGAAATACGATTCCTGTACTTAATTGATCAGAACAAATGAATCAGTGCTTTTTTTGTCTATGCCGAACCTTCGTTTAGTGAATAAAATATATCATCTTTGATAAAAACATTACAATAAGAGAAAGTGAGCAAAATAAAACAAAAGATAATTTGTAGCCGGAAGATGGGTTATGATCAGTAACAGGATGAATAATGAATGGATTCATTATGAAGAATTCATTTTGAAATCAACCAAGAGAAGTAGCGTAGAAATTATAATTTCTGGATTTTTAAGTCCAGTGAGAAACTAAAATTAAAGATTCAAAAACATAAAAAAGATTAAAAGTAATAAATAAGAATAACAGTCAATGAATGAGAGATTATAAAGAGAGTTTTTATCAGCAAATTGATGAAGACGCAGAACAATTAAAACTTTTCATTGCCTTAATTAACAATGGAAAAGAAAACTATGTTATTAATGGTTCCCAATCAACCATCATTTTGTTAGAATTATTATATTTACACCTCTTTTGCAATATTGCTGGATATTAATGATACTGATATTATCATTATTATCCACGAATTATATGATGAAAACCGTACTGATATCAATTAACGACTACAAGACTCATAAAAGCTAGCAGTAGCCATTGAGGGCAATAGTTCCTTACCAACTTTGGACCGAACAATTTCACAATGATCTTCGAGCGAGTTTATGTTTGGTTTCTGTGTGAAAAGAGAAGATCACCGCTTCTTCTGTTCTTTACCGTTGGTGCTATCCGTTGTACGGAAGAAGGAAGGAAGTAGAGGTTTTTTGCTCGGTATATCATCTAATTAATTAAGATAGAATTAAGCAATTCAAATTCGATTTCAATTTTGACGGATAATTTTTATGATGTTTATATATGTAAGTAGATAATTTATAGAATATTTTGTTACAATGGTTACAACAAGGAATAGAAAACGAGCAGAAGAAAGTGACGAAAATAAGGTACGGTTTTGTTCTACTTGAAATATCAAAAATTTAATGAATTAAAACTTAGTTTTTGATATTTAGTACGATTGTATTGTTATTCAAATTAAATTACCTTGTATTTGATTGTTTTGTGCTCATATTATTTACCTTAAGCATTAGTCATCTTTTGTACCTCTTTTTCCATAAATTACTATCGTCATTGTTATCGGTGTTGTTGTTATGTGTTATATATTGTCAATAATTTTAATATTCTTCTTGCTAAGTATTTTTCATCTTATAATCCGCATTTTCTTGATCGTCCAAGTGTTTATTATTAATATGCTAAAATTGCAGCAATAGGATTTCATATAATGTGAAACATATTTCTGTTGATATTGATTGTAGGATTAGCCGAATTCAGGGAATATGTTATATTTTTTAGAAAGAGGAAAAAAATATTTTATCCTATAATATAAAACCTTGTTTAATTTTTAGGATGAACACAGTGAAAATCATCGGATTGGTGAACAAAATGTTGAAAATGCAAAGGAAATGGCGCCTGTAAGATTGCATATTGCTGATATTGATTAAATTAAATTTTATTTGTTAAGTAAAGGGAAATCTCTCATCCTAACATCTTTTCAGGGTGTCTCTGTAAACAATGAAGAAGGCGAATTGGTAGAAACTGAGAATAGCAGTGAAAAACGTGAAACAACTAAAGCTGGTAGTTTTTAGATTTATATTATACTTAGTTTTATATCTGTCTTTGTAATTCATCAATATTTGACGAAGTATTATAGATAGGGACCTTTATCAGACGTTACACATCGTTAAAATGATATTTCCAGGTAAATCGCCAAATGAGGTTTCAAGAAAAAGTCGTAAGGAAGATTCTGCTAGTAATGTAAGGGATAGAAAGCGTAAACGATCGCGGTCAACAAATTCTGGCAGTGATACCAGTCGAGATGATTCGAGAATACGGTTGAAACGCAGACATTCAAGTCATAAAGACACAAAGTCGTCAAAAAAGGCATTTGTTTTGTCTTTATTATGTTATACATTGCACATCTGTTGGATAGCCACTGTTGCCATAGTCATGAACAGTTTCGAAATGCATCTGATTTTCTTTAAATTTCTGGCAAAGTCGAGCTGATGGTCTTAGTTATTCTCTAAATTTTCTTGAAAATCATATGAAAATCAATCGAAAATTTGATCCAAATTATTAAAACAGAAAATTGACGTAAGTGCTCTCTTTCCTGTGTAAATAACATTTATTGTTTGTAGCATTCGAAAAACGAGAAACGTCGTCGTTCTCCCTCAGAAAAAGACAAAAGAAATGATACCTGTGAAATTCTTAATGGTATATTTTGAATTTTCCTCTTCTGTCATCGTTTTTTAAATTAATTCTCGTAGTCGTATTTAGCAGATTTTTTTAAATTAGTTCAAAATATAATATTTACATGTTTTACTCGGAGAATTCCAATTCCAGGTGCATCTTCAAGAGCGGGATTAGAAATTGAGACGAATAATACAAATTTAGAACAAAATAACAGAGAAATTGTCAAAAAGGAGCCAACAGCTAGAGAGCGGGAAATTGCCAGGTTATTGAAAGAAGAACAAGAGCGTCCAGAGCTGCTTGATGCGGATAATGATGCAGTTTGGTCGTTGAAAAAGGCACAAATTGAAAAGCCAAGTCGACAGTGCCCATATTTGGATACTATTGATAGGTTTGCTTTTTCAAATTCATCCTTTTTTATTGTATAGTGTACTTTATACCAGAAAGTTAGTACTTCCTTTTTAGCTGTCCAAAATTTATTTTTGCAGATGCGCATTAGACTTTGATTTTGAAAAGCTGTGTTCCGTTTCATTATCGCACATCAATGTCTATGCTTGTATGGTTTGTGGGAAATATTTCCAGGTGAATCTTAAATTGTACGGATTTATTTTCTAATTAGTTTGTTTGATGACTTCCGACATAATTGAAGTCTTAGACTATTAGACCATATTTTTTTATAATGTTTAATGATTTTCAGGGTCGAGGTACGAGTACGCATGCGTACACCCATTCACTGGATACCAACCATCGAGTTTTCCTGAATCTGAGCACGTTAAAGTTTTACTGTTTACCAGATAATTATGAAATCATCGATCCATCACTGGATGATATCAAGGTTGTTATTTTACTAACTAGTAGAAAATTATCAATTCTTCATTAAGTCAAAAAAACGTATTTATACCATTCTAAAGAAATTAACATTCGAATTTCTTTAGTATGTTCTGAAACCAACTTATATGACAAAATACATCATGGAAATCGATAAGATGGGAAAGATGGCTCGAGCCTTTGATGGGACAACTTACTATCCAGGTGTTGTAGGTCTGAATAATATCAAAGCCAACGACTATGAAAATGTGGTATTACACGTGAGTCTTCATTTTGAAATTTTTATTTTCTATTCAACTCACAAATTAACTAAACACATTAGTAATTAGCATTCGGTTGCATCCCCAGTCCTAGTACTTGACGATAATATCTCACTATATTGCGGTTTACATATGCTTAACATTTGCTGCAGCTCTACTGCAGTAGCAATGATTCAATAGTGTTAAATTAGTTGGAGAGGATTTTTAATATCTTTTTAGAGAATTTTTTTTTTAATATCACTAGTTCGGAAAAAATATTTTATGAAATAATATGAAAAAAATAAAAATGTCGGACAAGGTCATTTTTTTAGGCTCTTTCACATGTTCCACCTCTTCGCGATTATTTTCTACGCGAAGAAAATTATATAAATATAAGAAGGCCTCCTGGTGATAAATTAACGCTATTACCAAAGCGGTTTGGTGAATTGATCAGGAAATTGTGGAATCCAAAGGCTTTTAAAGCACATGTTTCACCTCATGAAATGTTGCAAGCAAGCGTATTATGCAGCAACAAAAAATTTCAAATCACCAAACAAGGTTTGCTTCATTAATTTTGAAGAATAATTTCATGTATAAATGCATAAGTCGTAGAAAAAGAAAATTTTTTGAGATCAAAATTTAATCATATCTTTGATCTGACATTTTATTTTGAAATTTACAGGTGACGCGGCCGAATTTTTAAATTTTTTGTTGAATACGCTTCATGTAGCATTGAATGGTACCCGCAAAACATCGTCGTCAATTATCTACAAGATATTTCGGGGTCGATTGCATGAATTTACACGGAAAGTTATACCGGTCGAAACAACCGAGGAAGCACGAAAAAGTTTACTAGAAAGCGATGAATATAAAGGTGTCTGTCGAATATTCTGACGAATGTTTCATTACCCTTTGATGTCACTTTCTTATATAATTGAATATTTATTTATAAACTTCCTTTTTTCAGAGAAGAAACTGGAAATTCCATTTCTTTATCTTACGTTGGATTTACCAGCTGCCCCCTTATATCGTGATGAATTGTTGCAGAATATTATACCGCAAGTGCCACTTTCCGTGTTATTGACTAAGTTTAATGGAGCTACGGAGAAAGTGATTATCTTTTTCTTCCTTCAAGTTTTACACAAACATTATTACTAGCATTATTAGAAATCAGCTCATTTCTAGATACACAAAAATTCTTGTATTTAATTTCACTATATATACTGTTACAGGAATATAAAACGTACAGTGAAAATTTCATGAAGCGTTTTCAACTAGTCCGTTTGCCGCCTTATTTAATTATAACTTACAAAAGATTTCATAAGAATCAATGGTTCGTTGAAAAAAACCCTACAATCGTCAATTTTCCTATAAGGTAATGAATAATTTTGGTTGTATACATATTCAGATCTTAGCCATCTTGTAATCTGATGAACTGAAAAGCTCACTCGGGATATAGAATGTTTTCCTATTCTAATTTTACATCTTCACTCTGATAATTTTATAATTTCAAAGCTCCTTAAATAGTGGGCGGTTATGATGAGAAATTCTTCTGTTTTAGCAATGTTGACTTGTATGATTGTTTGGCGGAAGAGATGCGTCCTATGCATAAATATACAACCTATGATCTCGTTTCAAATATTGTTCATGATGGCCCGCCGTCGTCTGGTTCTTATCGTATACAAATTCTCCATAATGTTTGTCTCTTTTTATCACTTATATTCAATTAATATTTTTTTGCACATCCCAAAGTATGTCAAATTACAATCAGTCGTATGTGCTATTTTTAGGGTACTCAGAAATGGTATGAATTGGAAGATTTGCACGTGAAAGAAATATTACCACAGATGATTACGTTAGCCGAATCTTATATACAGGTTGTCGAATTTATCAATTCATGTTGTTTTACTTATGCACAATAGATGTATATATTCGAATCTCACTTATAACATTGTAAACCGAATTAAGCAAGAAAAAATTTCTTCAAAAATTTTAGATTTGGCGTTTGAATACTTCGAAAACACGTGAACAGCGTGCTGGTGAGACAGAAGAGGGTGGAGAAGAAGAAACTGCAGAAAAAATGGAACAGTAATTTTTTGTTTCAATTATTATTTTGATTATGATGTAAAATATTATATGTTTTCAATTCAGGCGATAGATTTGCACATTTTTTCCCGTTTCTTTGTCCTAGCAGTTCTGTATTATATTTTTTTGGAAAAAGAACATGAGAAGGATCTTCAAAAACAAAAATGTTGGTCTCTCAAATTCGCGATCTCTCTTTTTCGAGAAACAATATTGAAAATTAGTTCAAATTACGACATAAATGAGAAACCCAAAACAACTATTACAGATAGATGAAATGAAATTTGAAGTTTTTTCACAATATCCGAAAATCACATAACAAATAATTGGTGGAATCAAGAGTAGAAATTGGTAAAACTATAATTATTAAATAAAGTGTTACTAATGAAGTGTTTTTGCTTTCATTGAATGCCACCACTTAACATATACCATTCGTTGGATACCACCATATCTACCATTTATATAAGCATATGCAAAAACGAAATATCCAAAAAGCACCTAAATAAATTTAACGATCAATGTCCTTTTTGATTTCAGTGACTTACATGAATGAAGCATAACTATGATTCATATGATTACGAGCAGGATTAATTGTTGGAGAAAGGATTTAATAAATTACCTGAGCAAATCGTAAAAATGTCAAATAATAAAACCAAATAGCAGTCAGTGATAACCAGCAACAGAGTACAAATAATTTAAATGCTTTCTGAAGTTGATTATCTTCCTGAAATGTGGAACAGCACATCATTTTTTATCTTCATTGAAATCCTTCAATCTTGATTTCTAGCTCACCTACCTCCCATGCAAATTTATTTTTATCATTTGGAAAATGTACTCGTGGCGATTTCTGTGAATAAAATAGATCTAACTTCTCGTCCTTTGCAATCCATAACCTAAAAAATTGTATCCTTTTAAATATAATATTTGAAAGAATTTTAGAGGATTGCTAAAATATTTAAGTTTATTTTATATCTAACTTGAATTTTATCTGTCAAACTACTCCTCTATCTAAATCAATGTTTTCCTTTGTTTGCTCCCATATTTATTCATTTTTGATCTAATCACCAATATTTCTAATACCTATTAATTTTCATTCAACCAATATGCTGAATTTGAAATTTTTAAATTAAAAAAAGAGAAAGGATTAAGCACTCATTAATCCATTGAGCGATATCATGATCTTCAGATGGTATGCATGATAGATCGATTCGTTCAATATGAAATAATACTTGCTGTGGTGTACGACCAGTTAAGATTAGATTAATTTCAGACTGGACCACATTTACCGGATAAGCAATAGTTACATCATAAATACATTCGATGTAATTATCTAAATCAAAAAGTTATCACTTGAAATAGAAGTGGAATCTTTATTTATCTTTTATTATCTCAATACAACTAGTGATAATTTAATGTAATAAATAATTTGATAAACGAACGACGTCTCATCTCATTGATAAAATGAATAAACCCAGCTGAACGAGGATAGATTAGATTGTTCAATTGTTTTAAACCATTCTTTTTTGCATACGTATTGCTTTTCATCGTTGTGTTCGGTGTCTTATCCGTTCCTTCAGGAAATAATAATATCTAAAAACAGATTAAAAAGAATAAATGATTAATTACGGTAATTGTTTGAAATTGATGAAAGTTGCTAAAATTTAAAAAATTTTTCGAGTAACTACATAAAATGTATGATAGTATATTAATTAAGGTGGAATTTTCTTTGTATATTAAAAATTTGACCATTCTTTTTAATTTCTTAAATATGTTGCAATTGATAATAGCATTGGACTACGGCTTATTGTTTATGCTGCATTTCAAAAGATATTTGATAAGATAAATTTACTCTAAGTATGATAATTAAATATGGTAAAAGTTATGAAGGAATTTATTTATTGAACTTTTTGAAGGCAATTATTTATGAGGTATCACACACCAATTAATAATTATTTAAGCATTCATATCAATCAATACATTTGCAATCGCCAAATTGATAACGGATGATAAATGTATATTTGTGGAAGAATAACTTTGTTCACAAAAGAATGAAATTGGTAATTACGAATAATAAACCTGATAATTACTTCCAATAGATGCATAGTAATGGATTGCTTCCGAAATTCGTTCTTTATCAGTTTTTATCTCACGATTCAAAAAAATGAACTGATTTGCTTCCATTCCAAAACCTTTAATAAATCAAACAATCATTATTAAATCGAATACTATTTATTTCATTTCATTTATCAATCAATTCAAATCAATTTAATTTGGATTATATCTATTAAATCAAACATAGTTATTGTAAAATTCGCTTAAATAAAAGATTATAAAATTTTTGACCAGATATCCGAATGATTTTATGTGAAATTTTAAAATATAGAAAAGAAAACCTGCTGCTGGCACATGACGAAGTTCAGCTTTTAAAACAATTTTCGAGCTAATTAACAGCCATGGATTTATCTTAAATAATGCCACCCAAAAATACATCCAATCAAGTCTTGTTCGATGATTCATTACTATCACTGCTGGACGATCATAATCAATTATATCACCTGTTATCTTGAATTTGACACCAAATATATATTCCAAAAAAGTCTGAAATAAAAGAACGATTTATTATAAAACATTTACAAAAGCTGTAATGATTTATTCAAATCATACAATCTTCCTATTGCATAAATTTCCTAATAAAAAACTAACTCTTTTGAAAAAATTCGTACTAACAATTACATTTAATTCAAATTCAAACTAATAGAAAAACTTATCAACTTCAAATTAGATTAAATGATATAATTTATCATTCGTTAATATTATTTCATTTCCATTCATTTCAATCATTTATCATAGACTATCACTCATTTCACTGTTTTGATAGCAAATTCGTATAAAAAACATCTTTTAAGTATTCAATTAAAAGTAAGAGAATTTTTATGAAAAGGATTATAAGAGTTAATAATGGATGAGAATAAAGGAATAAAATGAAAAATGATTTAAAAGAAATAAGAAACTTACAACCGGAATAATAATCCAGAAGCTAATTGCTCGATCAATTAACAAACGCCATTGACGATGACGATTGAGATAAACTATTGGTAAGATAAGTGTAATCACTGAATTACCAAAGAATGATGTTAAGAAAAGGATGGTACCAAATAAGATACCCAATAATGGACGAAAGATCTGCGGTGAAAATTTCATTTTCCAACTTGTTAACTTCATCTGATCGTATCATTTACAGAAATTCCTCAACTTCTTTCCTCTTTTTTGTTTTTTAACTTTTCTATTCTTATCAGAATTCACTGAAATTATCGCTTCTCGAAAAATGCTACCTAAAAAATAAGATGTTTTTAAAAGAATGTATTTTACTGTAAGTTAGTACGAGAGTTTTCGACCGATTATGACAATTATTAATTTATGAGAATTATTTCTCTACTTACTTGTATATTTATAAATAAATATCCGGAAAGTTATTCTTTTCATCAATTTGTTTTTCTCTCTTATGCTTAGCAAGTTTCACTATTTCATTGATTCTCTTTTTGCCTTGAAAAATATTTTTTTTTAAGTTTCTGCAACTTAATTTATTTTAGAACGATCGATAAACGATAAAGCACCCCTGCTAAATGCTTCATAGTTCCGCTACTTCACTTATATAACTGATTTTACTTAAAATTTTCACTTATCACAATTAAATATCTAAATTCTCTTCATCTCCCCCAAGTAATTGTATAGTCTATGGTGAATGGAAAAGAATTTTGCATCATACAATAATTATCATCAAAATTATCGCACTATCAATTATTTCTTTGCCAATTATCAGTGATGATAGCAAAGTAAATACTTTCGTTTCATATCAATCGATTAAATTTTTAAATATTTTATGCCGAAACTGATAACAGCATTGATCCTTGACAAATGACTAAAAAAATTATTACTACATTTTATTATTTTACTGATAAAATTTAATATCGGCGCTAAATTGTTTTCTCAATTAGTGCTAAATTATTGAATGAAAAGATCAAAATCAATTAACTTTTGTTTACTTCTACGATGAAATGATAATGATTCATACGTATTTGTGACAGAAGGATCAAGAAGGAAAATGCAGGATCCCATGATCCATTAAAACATCAGAAGATACAGTTAAATTAGAATTGTAACAGATATGACCGCAATGATCAAATATCTGTCCGTTCGAATCACGAGATTTCTTTAATCAGAGAATGACCTGATTTTAACCTCGTAATTTAATTCATCAATTTTTTCCTATTTCCACACATACTCACACACACATTTTAAATTATGGACTTGAAATATTAATAACTTTTTTAAATTTAATAACTCAATTTCTGTCTTCATTCCTTTATTCTAATGCAAAAAAAATTCAATGAATAAATTAAATTAATCAATAAATTATGATTACATAAAGAATGAAATTTAAGCAATTTAAGTAATCAAATTTATGAAATTCGTAAGCGAGTAAAGATCATAAACTGGGAAAAATTAAAATTGTACATGTAATCAAAATGAATACTTCTGAACATATTCTATTGAAAAAAAATCTTTTAAAAAAACTGTATAAATTTATTAGTTTTCTAATTATTTCGTTCAGGTTGTACGAAGCGGTCGGATGTCTCGAGAAATTTATACTCTACTCTTTATCATTCTTAATATGGCATTCAGTGTACAACTGAAGAATAATATTACGGCAAAGTTTACATTTCATATATTACTTTGGATTGATTGAATCAGTAAAAGCAAAAAGGAAAAAATACCTCAAATATTGGAAAATCTCGACTAACTTTAAACTTCTTGTATTCATCGGATTTGATCTTACGAATAATGCATACAGTAATTAATTGATACTTACAAATTAGAATTTCAGGAGATAATTTCTGTTGCTTTACAAAGTAGTCTTGAAAAAGTATCAACTTTCCATAAAGTAATTCGAATTTTATCCGTTGTCGTACTTACATTAATGGGTATTGTTGCTTCTATAATGTTCGCCCGAAATATTCTTAATAATCAGGTTAAATATAACTCAATTCTTTTTTTCTTCATCCTTCTCTCTCCCTCTCTTTTCTCTCTCTCTCCTTATTTCTATCTTTAAAATAAATCCAATCACAATGAATTATAAATATATTTTACCTTATGACACTATCCAATTTTTGATAATTAAACATATTATTTTTATAAAATGGCTTTCTATCTTATTTCAAAATGATTCCTTATCAAAAATTAACTTCATTCTTTCATTTGTTTGTATTTTTATTGGTTTGAATTTATTGATTAACGATATGAAATCCAAATTACAAATATCTCAATAGCAACATTGATTATAGCCAAGAATGAGTAAGAAAATTTTGATTGATAAAATTATACTATTAAAATCTATTAGTAGAGTTAGTTTAATTTAGCAGTAATATCTTGATGAGTATCGAATTTCAATCATACAAGGTGATTCAGTGATTTTCACTAATACGTCTCTATAATTTCGTTATTATCTTATTTTACTTAATGTTGATCAACATCATGAGCTATTATTTAGTATGATATCTGATATTTATCATATCCGAGAAGCAGGATTTATTATTCATCGTTAATCAAAATGTAATTTTTAGACGAAAATAACTATAGGCTGATAGTAACATAAGATGATAACAGTGATATGTTAGATCGAGAGTGACGACACAAATCGTGGTTTCTTTGTTCGTTCTAAAACAGAAAATGATTAAGTTGTAGAGTGTTGACATACAAATCTATCCGAAGCCTCTTTTGCCAGAATCGATCGTTGAATCATCCGCTTCTGCCACAGCAGAAAAGATCGATGAAAAGGAAAGAAAAAAAGAAGAACGAGTAAGATTTGTAGGGAATTTTCAGGATGTTAGTCCCAAGTTCATGAACATTCCAACAGTAACTAATAATTATAAAGTAACGTAAATAATTCAGAAATCGACTGATTTCCCGACGGTAATGCCCTCTAAATCTCGAAGCAGTGCTGGGCAGGATGATGATATTAGCAATAGGGTAAGTATCGTAACACTTATTCTCGGCATCAACAGTATTTATTTTCATACAATATTTCCATTGGAAAACAAAAAAGTCATCAATTTTGAGAGTTTTGGAATAAAAATTTTCAAAAAAAGAATTTCAAATAAAAAATTTCAAGTGGAAAAATAATTTCATCTAAATAAGAAAAAAATTTCTGCTTACCTATTATTTTACAAAAACTACTACCCTACGTATACTTAAACTACATATATAAAAATAATTAAATGAATAAACGAGTGATTAAATATATTGATAAACAGATAAATAAATTAAACACACATGTATACACTTATAATGAGTTTATTTGTAGATGCCATCAATGCAAAAACAGCGACTTGGATGGGATGAAATAGAAATGATGCGTCACGGTCTAATTGACTGGTTAGCCACTTCCTAAGTACCAATACTAATCTAGACACTTAAAAAAATCACCGTTATATCTAGTAGACAGAAATCTTTTAAGCTATTAAAAATGAAAAGTGAAAAAAAATGTCTTCCAGTAATTGTGTACGAGTGACATCACCAGAAAAAATAATTCAACCGACAACAATCAGTATCGGTAGTACACACAGTCGTAAAATGACTCTCTCAAAAGAAACCGATCATACTTGTGCCAGATCTGAATCAGCTCAAAACATACATTCCGATTATTCCGAAAACTTTCATAAATCGGTTTAAACGAATTTTAATTGACATGTTTCTTTGTGAATTTACAAATAACTCTATAACAAATATTGTAGAGTATTCGATAATTAAATGTACCTTTTTGAATAACACTATATATGCGATAACATGGACTTCATATAATGGAACAAAATTTAATATTTATTAAATCAGAAAATATCTAATTTCTTACGAGCTTTAAGCAGTTCTGAATAACTTTTCAACGGATATATAAATAATTATTATCAATATATTCTCTATTACGCCATTAGATAAGTTTGCACCATAAACTCATGAGGCTATTTATGCCATCAAAAAATTACATTCAATAGGCATTATAGTTGAACTGTCAATAACTGAAAGACCACGTAAATTATAATTGACAACATTCAAAATTTCCAAAAACCAAAGACGAATAAACTGGAGCTCTGAAGTACACTAAATAAACAAAATTTTCCTAAAAACAGCTCACGACTCAATCATTAAAAAATTTGATTAAATTATACGTGGTAAGATTTGCGAAAGAGTTCTTTCGAAAATCTTGCCAACTTTCAGCTTTAATTAACCATTATTTAGTTACCTTTATATATATATATATATATTTATATGACCTCCATCTTTTACAAAACGGACAATTTCTAACAAACTCGGATTCAGTAAACTTAACAAATTGGAGTTGGGACAAAACTGCCAAAAAAGAAATAAAAAATAAGGCCATTACGTCTTGTAAATAATATCATAATGACCCGGACGATAAAGAAAAAAATGCCTTGGTAGCTTCTTATCAACAATAAAATCATAAAACCAGCCATGATGCGGTGCTGCCGTTCGATCCATATATTCAATACGAATTGATACTCCTGCAATCTATTCATTTTATGTTCACAGTTCCACTGAATTTATGATCGTCTTATAAATTTCCATTTACCGAAAATATAATAATTGATTTTCATATTTCCAACCCATCATAGAGTAAAGTGTTTCCAAAAATGTTAGCATTTAAAACATCGAATCGCATTTACATTGTCTGGAGATAAAACATGAACTCTTCGACTAAAATTTATGACAAAAATGAGGTCGATCTTTATCTTTAACCTATTTATCCGTACTTGTCATAAATAATTCCCACTTATTCATTAAATAAGAGTTCTAATAAATACCTATAGCTCTAGTTAAAGCGATAATTGCTAAATGATCGCAATCTTTAAACATTGGTTCTATTTCAGATTGACAAAACTGCTCCACCGTACGTCCACCATCAATAAAACCCTCATAATCGGCAGCATTTTCTCGCAAGTAACCAGATGTGACTAACCTAAAGCGGAGAAAAATTTTATAATTCTCGAAAAAGAAATTATTTCATGTCTGCTTTAAGGTTTCTGAAATGTTACCACAATTCTTAATTTATAAAACCTGATAATATTTTGACTGAATCTTTAAAGGTTTCACTGCTTATTTTCAGTAATTAACATGAGAAAATAGGACTACATAAAAGACATTGTAGGATTTTTCCAAGAATAGTATTCAATACGCATCTTTGATAAAGCTATAAATATTTATAAGTTGACTGAAAAGATATACAAACCTCAAAAAAGTTACGTAGTAATTTGAACGTCCTTCTTCATTCAAAGCTTCCACAAGCAAATTTTCATCATATTTTGCCATTGCAATATCATCCAACAATTCATCGAACTGAATAAACAATTGTATTAAAAAATGCGTTCGACAAAGCAGGACAAAAAAGATCGCAAACTACAAATACAATTTATTTAAAAATAAAGCCATAAGAACTTGCTTCAAGAAGTGATCTATGAATCTGTTACTTCCTTCTGGTATAAATAAAATCTGTTTTTCTGATATTAAGTTAATTTATTCTTTACAACAGCCAATATTTACACACATGTTTATGCTCTGCAAAAAAGTATATCTATACATACCCAGTCACAAAAATCGTTTGTAGTAAATTCTGGAAATCCAAGTTTTGTTAAACGGTGCCGCCATTCTTTACATATTTTTGTAAATCTGCAATGATTAAAGGTTTTCACTACAACAAACAATGTGAAATACTTCTTAAAAATCCTTGCAAAGTCAATTAATTTTTAATATTAAGAAAACAGAACCTAGCTAATTCTTCCCGATCACTTAGAATATATTCTAGCTGTGCGCAAAGAAGAGCCCGATAGAAACAACAACCATCACCACGAATACGACGTAGATATCTATATACTTTCGCCAATTCCTAAAATTTTATCCGTCATTTTGTTAAACTATTATGAAAATATTGCAAAGCGCATTGCAACTATTATTTGCAGTATGCCTTCAAAAACATGAAACTTAATTTATACAGAATGACATGAATGGTCAGAAAAATACCCTTATTAATTTCCTCGAAATTAATTTTGATTACCTCTGATTTTCGATAATATTCAGCACTTTTGTCTCGGTCATATTCACTTAGCAATACGCTAATTGATTCCTTCCGAGCAACCAGTGGGTGCTCCTTTCTTATCTAAATTACTTTTTCATAAAATCATTTTTCTTCATTTGTCTGATAAAAGGAATCCACAGTTTCGCTATAGAGAATAATAATCATATCCTGTAAATCTAAATTTCGAGGAGGCAAGGAAAAACAGAACGATTGCAAGTGACATCAATAAATAAATAATAACGACGAATAATAAGAGAGTCTTCACTCCATTCATATTACACAGTTCTCTACTTAGAAAGGAGATAAATATGAGCAATATTATAAAAGAAATAAATGAATTTTATTATTTTCAGAACTTCCAAAAAATATCGTGCTTATAAAACATCACTTTAATGACTTCACGATCACTTAACTGTTGGCTTAAACAGTAATATGTTTGAAGTAGAATTAAATGCTTAACCTACCTCGTCCTCAATTTCTTTCTTCTGCTTATTGATCTGCTCGATCAGTGTTGCACCATTCATCGTTAGCTGCTGATCTGTCGAAAATGCTTCGTCACTTTCATTATCTTCAGAAGTTTCTTTCGTTTCGGTAATTTCTGACATAACTAAAAAATGGAACATTCAGCTACTCTTATTATATTGAATAATAAGCAAAAGGAAATTTTGAAAAAAAAAGAGCCATAGAATATGGATAAATCATGATCAATTGGTCATTTTTTTTATCGATTACCCATGAATAAATGAAAGCGAATACATAAGCTATTTAAATAAATATAATAATAAATAGACAAATCACTATTTAATTTAATCGACTATTTAATCATATAGTAAACAAGGAAATAATTATACCTTAAAATAAATAAGTCCTGGAAAACCCGAAACTATGAATCGATCTCTCGTATCCTGCGGACAAACTAAGCAGACCAAAGAACAAAGAGAATAAATTCGCCTCACACTCTCGTACCTTCTATCCGCTCTTTGCCCATTTTGCAAATTTCCGGATCATTGAGGATTTTTTTTACTTAATCAAGATGGGAGAAAAAGAGGTTTTTTTAATAGATTCTGAATTCTGTATGATTATCTGGGATTTTGTATATTATGAGGAATCCCATATAACCACCGAAAATGCTGCATGATTTTGCTTACAATTTAATGTGTAAATTTAATTCATTCTGAATATGCTGCGTGAATTTGCGAATTTTTGTCAAAATCATTTTGTGCAATTAAGTAAAATGAAGAAGGAACTGTTAATCTTATAAATATGGTATAATTAAAGTACAATTAAAGTACATTACAGTTTCTATTATTAATGTTAAAAAATTGAAATTCAATAATTGAAGATTAAATAAAAATAAAATTTCCTGAGAAATTTTATAATTCTTTATCTCCCTCTCTTTCCTTGTCTTTCTTTAGGAATTTAATTAGGGTGGATTTATTTTCTTCTTTTACCTTAATCAATTAAAAGTAAGAAATATTTTGAGTATTAAACCAATAGAAAAATGGCACCGTGTATTTCCCTAACCCTTAGTTATTGAAAAAGTGGAAATTTAATTTTTTTTATCTATAGAGAAATTGTAAAAGGAAAAAATGAGGTGAAGGGTCAAAGTAGATAATTTCGAAAATTCTTCAGGCACAAGACATATTTCTCCTTTCTTTCTCTCAAAATAATAATTTGGAAATTCAGTTAGTGGAAAAATTGAATTTATATATGTAAAACATTTCTTCTTATTTTAAAAGATTTTATTTCCAATACGACAAGCTTGAATTTTGATTATGATTGCTATTTTTCATTTCAAGAATGTTCAGTTTTCAGCACCTAAAACTGTTTCTAAATTATATTTGGAATCGAAAACAATAATTTTTATTATAATATGATAATAATAATGAATTATGAAATTATGACTCCTATAATATAATGATTGGTCACATATCAATTATCATCGTATATCATCATATTAATGTCTAAATCTACTGCATTTCCTTGACTTATTTAATCATCTTGAATAAATAATATTTCATGATAATATCATGTTTAAGGAAGAGCATATATTTCTACGTAGCACGATTAATCATAAATTGGTACAAGATTAGCAGAAGCTACCGCTCGGCCAACTTCATTTTCACACAATACCACGTAAGTACCGTAATGATAATGCTGTATGACAGGTATCGTTAAACGGCATAAATCAGCTGTATCATCAATTTGAACATCGTCAAATTTCAGCTTTTGGTTGTTAAATAACCAACATACCTTAAAGATACATCACTTTTAATTTTTCAAACAATAATTTAAGCCAATCAAAGCAGTAGTCATATCATTGATCAATCATATCATTTTGTCAGTAGTGTATTCTCTTGTCTTTCTTTGCAACTTTATTTTCTTGAAAGCATAAAAAATTGACAATCGTTTAACTAAAAATTTGCTCAAATCTTAAATCAATTATGCATCCATTGATATACCTATTTCGTCTATCATGTAATATTCTTATTGATGAATGCAATGCATGACTGTCAAGTTTCATCCATCAATTTCGTTCTTTTTTCCTGTTTTTTTTACTATTCCTCGATGCATGCATGAGTGCATTTCATTTACTTGCAAGAATGTATACACGCATGCGTGATATAACAATTTCCGTCATCTTAGAAACAGGAAGAACGAACTCGTGGTCGTGGTGAACCAAGTAAAATACAATCGAAACATGCTTGTTGTCCAATTTGCGCATGAACATCACCAAATACTTTAAGAAATTCCGGTCCATAACTCCACGGATTTTTCGCATATTTATTATGCGGTAATTTATATGCCAATTGATCAACTTGCTATACAAATTGCAAAACAGTCGAAGAATTAATTACTCAATTCAATGCAAATTAAATTATTTGCGATTTGCTTTAGAGAAAGAGCTTTTCTGGTATCTCTTTATCAACAATAGTCATTATCTCAATTTTAGTTTCAAAAAAAAAAGACAAAAGGATGACGATCGGAATATTTGTCTAATTACCCAATCGGAAAATCGGAAAAAAAGCAAAGATTTCATCTCTCACTTTGGTTAATGGACTATATTTTCGTGTGGATCGACAAAAAATGCTAGAATCATTAACCAATGGCATTCCATAATTTGATGAAAAACTATTTGGTGTATGGATATAACGATCCATTGTCTATAATTAATTAATACATGTTACATGATAATTTTCTGAAATATTTTCCCGCATAGGAAAAGGTGTTGCTTCTTATTCGTATCTAGAAAGAGTGAAAAAATTTCCAGAAAATCCTTTATAGAGAACATTTAGATAAAAGCTGAATGAATTAGTCAATTAATTTATTATTATAGTGTAATCAAAAAGAATTATTAGGAATAATTTTTTTTTTGTTGAAATTATAAAACAAATATCATCAGAAATTCCATTTCTTGTGCCGAAATTCTTGAATTAGAATAAAAATTCCTACACTACTAGATTCCTAGAAGTTTAAATCTATTCAAATTCAGACATATAAAAACTGCTTATGGCATTTTTACAATATATCGATCTCTGCAATTGATTTTCAATAAACGAAAAAAGAGAAGTTCAGTGTTCAGTTTTATATGAAGTTTCCCAATATTCAATTGGATTTCATTAATTATAACAGACTGTAGCGTATTTTCAAGCACTTCTATGAATAAATAATTCTTAGCTAAATAAGTTCTGATAGAAAACTGGAAAAGAACTTCGATTCTAAAATGAATAAAAATAAATGAAAAATCGATGGTAGAAAAGAGGAAATTTTCGCAAAAGCAAAGAGAAAGAAACCGGATTGATTTGAGTAAACTTCGTTGTTTGGTTGGTTAGCTAAAAATCATCGAAGCAATGGGGAAAGAAAATAAAGAAGAACTAAGAACGACAATGACTTCCCCTATTTACTTTTTAGCAGTTTTTTTTCTTTTCAGTCCTCATACATATGCACTAAACATTGCTTATCAAATGTTGCAATTTAAATTCGATCAAAATGATATGATCTTAATTGAAGATACTCGCTTATGAAAAATTAAAATTTGAAGCGTGTAAAAATATTTTAAATTACTGTAGATACTTTTTCAGTATAAATTAAATTTTAGTATTGATAATAAGATAAAATACAACACCGATAAATTGTTACAAACTTATTACAGTTTCTACATTGATAACGCAATAATCTTAGGAACGAAATCAAAATAATAATGCATGCATATTTCTTTATTAATGGATAATGAAGATAATTGCTTATTATAATTATTCATTAAGTGATGGAAGATCGTACGATATTGAACATGCTTAAATTGTTCCGTAATTTATGTAACTTGAATCAGTTAAATCAATAATCTTATTAATCCACTATCCATATGAGATGCATTATTTAGCACTTCAATAATGAGTGATCCTTAAAATCGCATCAATACGGAAGGCAACATCACAAATTAAATCATTGCAATTGATTCAAGTTATTCACTTAGCGTGAACCAAAATAAAAAGATGGTATTTCTGGAGCCACATTAACCTAGGTGGTAAGCTATTAAACTCAGAAGATTCTGTTTAACGCCTTGTCGATAAAATTAAATTGTGTGTAATTTCTGTTTTGTGAAGAACTTCTCTTTATAGATACTTTGTTAAGTTGAACAATAATATATGTAAAACATAAAACACATTTAAACCCGTAAGAAATGAATAATAACATTCTGGAATACTTAAATTTCAACCAATGGTAGGGTAAAAAGTTTTGTAGAGAAGAAAATCTTAAGAGGGATTCCAGAGTTAAACCCGTAATCACAATGAGTACTTAATGAGTGTTAAAAGCTTTTTCAGCTTTTCGATCAGAAATCCTAATAATAAATATTAACAGCTTTTATCATCCCGTGTTCTGCTAAATTTCCCTTTCTCTTTTTTCGTATCATTTTTTTCCAGTAATTTGACACCTGTTTGTTTTCTACCTCGCTTTGGTCTATTAGCTTGTCCGCTAGTACTTGGAACATCCTTAGCTGCACTTCGCTTTCTGGTTTTCATAACGGATGATTCAGACTGTTGATTTGCTGAAAGAGTTTCATTCCATTCAGAGTTATCACCATCTACGACGTTCATCTTCGATAGAGAGCTGACAGTTTCACTGATTCCACTACTAGCAATTTCATCGATGACAGAATCTAACGCATCGTTCATTACGTCCACCATGATATTAGTTTTAGGACCTTGAAATGATCAGTATACGACACTAAATATAATTTGATGGAAAACTTAATTTTGTTCACTTCTTCAAATGTTATAAGACTATTTGAAATTTTTAAGTTGAAACTCACAATTTTCACGCGATTCTTCAGCAGCCAATTTATAAGCGTCATGAATCTAAATTTTATAAAATGAGTGGTTTAAACAAATTAAAAAGTGATAATCATCACTCTTCCGCATTTTCTTAAATGGATTACTTTGTTATGATTTTAAGCATACCTTACGATATGCATATTAAGTTGCCAAATAAACAATCATTATTTTAGTGCAAATTTTAAGATTTACCATAAAATCCCGCTCATAAATTTTCTGGACGGCAGTACAAACTGATTCGATACACTCGTCAATACGATGGCTCGTAGTTTCAGCGATTTTCGATACATCAGATTCAGTAACGCTCGTCTCACTGATATCTTGCTGCCTTATTTTCTTATCATTAATGTACCTTCGTGACTAAAATTCAGACGACAATTAAAAATATGTTAAATATGAAAGTTCCCTTTAATATTCAGCAGATTTAATTGCAGAAAAATTACACATGGATCCAAAATCAGAATTCTTAGATCATAATTTTTTATTTTTCGCTAATTAAAAAATGTCAGAAATAACTGATTTTCTTATAGTGACTAACCCGTTTATACATTCGTTTCTTTAGGAATTCGCCAACACTCAATTCTGCAGCATAGTCATCGTCTTCCGGAATCGCTATCTGTTCCGATGTTAGATTTTCATCAGGTTGTATTCGATTTTGAAGTCGTACTTTAAGGCTTTCCAAAGCTTGTTTTTGTTGTTCTGCTAATTTTATACTAGCAATTGAACGTAAATACATTCTTCTTTCTACTGATTCTTTACTCTCTATTGATCGATACAAAAGCATTGGCCAAAAGAGTAATGTTCGCAACTTTGCCTAAAATATATCACAAGAAGTTCTCAATTGGAAATGCTAAAATTGTGAAAACATGCTACATAGAACTACTCATGAACAATAAAAGAGTAAAAAAAATACCTTGAGCAAAACATATTCAGGATCCGTAATAATCTGCCGTGAAAGTTGTAAAAATATGTTATCGTTTTGGTCCTGCAATTTTATTTCTATGCTTTACTGAAGTAGTGGCATCTTTTTTTGAGAAATGGATACAGTTGATACGGAAAACGGAAAGAAAACAGTGAAAGAAACATACCGAAACAAGCGGTTCAAAGAATTCTCCAGCGGATTCTCGCAACAAATGCATTTGCTTCTGCAATAATAACTTTCGTTTACAAATCAGCGGAAAATTAATGTAAATGATTGAAAAATTAATAGAGATATGTTTGCACATTACTCTGACGGAATGAAACACTATTCCAAAAATGGGGTATTAGTGCTAGTCCATTCAAAAATTAGCTAAAATTCTTAATAAATTATGAAATCATCAAATTATAAGGTTGCAAAAAAACTTATGAAGTTTAAGTTGTATAAGCAAGTTTTAATGATATTCCTTATATTTTAATTTGAAATCGGATATTTAATCTTAATTATTAAACTTCTGTGAAGAATAACTTTCATCGAAAAGCAGTGATTTTCAGAATCACTGCAGAATCAAAAGGATAAGATCATCAAAATAATAAATGCAATGAACTAAATGTGATAATTATTTGCTATCATCCACCAGACATCTGAGTTACGTAAAAGCTATTCATCCCTTTCAGCAAATGACATGCCTGGATTTTCTCGTATAAGTGCAGTGATCCAGTGCAAGGCGGTACAGCAAAAGCATTAGTGCCACAAGATACAGCTTTATTTACATCATCAATAAGAACCTAAAAAACTGATTGAGAAAGTAGGATTTAACAAGAGGAAACTCTCTTTCAATATCTTTTAACATTGGAGCAAAGAAAAAATTCACATTGAGCATATTCTTCTGACAAAACCAAAATTGATAATAAACCAACCGAATTAAGGTAACGACCAATTTCATCAAGAACCTGACTTCTGGTAAACTTCTTTTGATGCATGTAACACTTTGAATTGTCAAATCGCTCAATTAAATCACATAACGCATTGATAACGTAATCTTTTGCAGCCTACAATAATTTCGAATTAAGACGCCATACTGAAGTAATTTTTTACGAAAGATCAAAAATCTATTACTACAGGACCATAAATCGAAATTTGATGCTGGTGAAGCAAAACAATAATACTTTAATCAATGTCAAAGGAACAGAATAAATTCTCAAAATCTTCAACAAAACTAAAGTATCTAATTTTTCTAACTGCAATCGGAAGCTTTAAATTACTACCCAACAATATCAGAAAACGATTTTTTTTTAAAATATTGTGGAAGTCATGACATTATAGGAGATAAGCGGTATTAATGATACATGATAAAAAAATTAAGCAACCTCTGGATCAGTTTCTTGCAACACTCTGCATTTCATATCGAATTCATTTTTTTCATGACAGGTCAAAAGTTCACCTGCGATTCCGCCGAGAAATCTCTTGTAATACTTCAATAAAGCATTTTGTGTTGAACTATCCAAGTAACTAAAAAATACAACAGTAAAATTGGAAGCGAGTTCCATGACCTTTAATGGATATATTGACTCGCTCTTAGAAATGAGTTCTTCAATAAAAAATAAAGCATATAAGCTTTGCAGAAATTAAATATCAGTGGTAATTATTTATATTAGAAATCTTTACTTCAATAATTAATTTATTCCTTTATCCTGAACTAAAATTTTTAAATCACCTGTAGTGCTTACCGCTTTTTGCTAGTTTAGTTTCGTCATGTTTAAAACTCCTACCTAGTATTGAATTGCAACTTATCGCTCAGCAATTTCCAAATCGATTGATTATCCTTTACATCATTCTCTGAACGTTTTTCACGAATTTCATTTAAGAACTGCATTACCATTATTCTTTGCTCAGGTGCCATTGCAGATAACGCTTCCATTTCATCGACGCTTAATGCCCGCTGCAACAAAACTTGTTTTGCAATATATTGAGAAAAATCTTGAAAAACAAAAAAACATTTTATTAATTCTTGATTAAGGATTCATATAGCAAAAAGCTCTAGCCAGAATGCACACACAGGAAATTTCTACTAAACGCGCGTCTATAATAACTCATTTCGAAATGAATTCAATATACAAGTATTATGATGCACCGCTAATGCAGTTTAGATCCTTAGACTTATTGGAACTTGAAACGCCAACTAAAAATTCACTGCAATTAATCTATTTTTCAAATAAAGTATTTTTTTTTCATTAAATAATATCAGAAAAAATTACCATATCAAATGAATTCATAACTTGTTCCGCGAGACCTCCTCTGCCATCAGCTGCTAACAACTTGCGGAACGTTGCTTCAACCTAAATAATGTAAATACTTAAATTTTAAAACAAAAACCTCAATATTTCTAAATATGATTCCACTCAATAAACATGTATGAATCTTTTCTTCAAAAGTTGAAACATGAAAACGACGATTACTTCTTGCCGCCGATATTTGCCTTTCCAGTTAAAACGTCTGAATGGATATGAGCGACATTCCGAAGCTAGCTGAAATAAACTTGATACAAAAATATAAAAATAATGATGGAATGAAATAAAAATTATAACAAAACTATGAAAGATAGACCTTGACTTTTGCTGAAAGTAATGATCGGAAGCGTGACTTGCAATGTGAAGCAGAACGACCTGGGAGCATTGTTGAAATTCTCGACCATTCACCTCAAAAATACGCTGATTTGATTAATTGTTACATTTGAGTAAGAAGTTTTTGTAAGTTTTTGTAACTTCTCATTTATATGAATTATAAAAAAAGTTTGGAGGCACCTCACTAACCTTTTCCAAAAATTTTTACTCCCTCAAGCAACTTTTCATCCTCATCCACTGACCATGGCTCTACTTTAATACTTTTGTCTAGCACATTCACCCACCTAAAATACGTAAAGTAAATGCTGTACAGTTAATAAATATTTAAGATATCTTCTAGGAAAAAAGTGGCAAACCTATCACGACATTGAGAATCACTCCTTCCTGGAACACATGATGCCACCTTTATCCAATCTTTTGTTCCAAACCGGCTTACAGAACATGTTAAAAACTGAAATTTATTGAAGCCGAGCATCAATCTTTGAAAGCTAAATACTCAAATTTCAACACGATATTTGCTAAACTTTAAATTATTAAACTTTTTCAAAAGTATAGCACACTGAAGAGAAACACAAGTTTTAGATAATATAAATGAGAAGTTGCTCGTATAAAGCTCTAAAAATGCTTACCACATCTTCACTAGCATCCCATCGACCAAATTTGATATCAGTGTCAAGTGCTCGCCTGTACCGAATTGTGCATTGCTGTCGTGACCGTTCTTCCATGTAATGAGCAACTAAAATATTAGATAAGACTAGCACTAAAATAGAAATCTAAGATTTTTCATTTTAAAACTTTCTATTCAACCACAGAGTAGAAATTAAGATACTTACTTTTCTCCCAATTCATTTTACCATTTACCTGCATGCAATGTGCCAAAGTCATTAGTTGAGCATCTTCCTCCTTCGTCCATGACCTAAAATGATCGATTAAACAAAATAGAAAAATGACAGGTTAGACAAACTTCAAATGGTTCTACCAGAATTCCTTAACTGATTTGAGATATTTATTTTCGTCATCATTCTACTGATATATATGACGTAGTGCAGTGAAAAAAAATTGTCAAAAATTTAAAATAGTAGATTCAAGGAAAACTTCCTGTTGAACAAAGAAGCATTTCGATAATTATTTCAATATAACCGTGTTAGTCCAACCTATCAACACTATACAGCAAGACTGCCAATAAAACTATTAAATTATGACTGAAACGATCATAAAAACTTTTTAATGAGTTCATTTCGCCAATATTAGATTACTATTCAGCTCAGATTCTTCTATTAGAAAGATTCCAATATTAGCAGTAATCAAATCATGGAACGAACCGGCCGACATTATCAACATCCAATTCACTCCTAAATTTTACGAAACACTGAAAAGCTGTACGATTCGTGCCTAATCGTTCCGCAATTACATTCCAATTATTCCATCGTCTTGCACATTCTCTTAGTCGTTGTATTTCATAAGAAGACCAAGGTTCTTTTGACCATCGTGGACATTGCTCATTGACCCACTTTAACTTCAGCTGTTTTGGGGATCGATTTCCGAGAAACTGCAATAAATAATTAGTTACAGTAATTGTTTTAAACCCAATATAATGAATTTATAGATAAAACACATCAATAATTTCACTACTGATATTATGATCCTACTTCATCCTTTTCTACCTGCAATTATTCTATCACTAAGAAATTCATTATACTAAAAAAATTTTCATAATCCAATCGCAATGAATTAATTAAATATCTTACATCAACTTTCGCAATTTTCGCCCAATCAACTTCAGAATAATCACCCATTAACACCTCATTTTCGGGCAAATTTCTGTAAATAATAAAAAAATTCAATAATCACTTGAAAATCAAACTATAATTTCCCCAATAACCACTATTATCTTTAAGCAATATTTCAGCATCATTAGAAAGCTTGTCAAACCATATAAAGCTTACTTGTGGTATGCAATTAAACGATTCAGCTCAGTAATAGTATTATTCCAATCCGAAATCTGTTCAGCTGATGTCTCCTGCCCAGCAGACCGAATTTTTTCCATAAGCATTTCTTTCCTTCAACAGAATATAACGATTCTCATAATTGATATTCATATCATTAAAGCGGCATCAAAAATTTTTGTTCAGTACATTCCGATTAATATTATAATATAGATGTTTTTTAATTCATAAATTGATAAAGTCATCTTAATCATGTTTTCAATGTATTGAGAAAAATGAATAATCACGCCTCTGCCTGATCGTTTCAACAATTGCACATAGAAAACCACCTCTGAATAAATGGTTGAATACGGATTTCGACTAAAGATTTCCACACTGCATTTGTCAGAAGCTGACATTCCTTTGCTGACCCTGTAATTAAGTGGTAATATACTGCATAAAGCCTTGAATTGTTTACTATTTCTGAAACCTTTCTTCTCCAGCAAATTAAATAAATAGTAACAAAATGAACTGATTCGACAATTGAAACCAAATGCTTACATTTTTTTTCTTCCTTTACCAGAGGATCATATTCTCGACGAAAAACTTTTAATTCATATTCTTCATTCTTTGGTGGTTCCTTCAAATTTGAGCACTTCAAATCTCAGAAACTTAAAATCTTCTAAGAACTGATAATTTTAAGGAAGAGAAAGTACTTCGCTCGTTATAAATTTATTAGAATAAACATTTATTAATAAAACTGTAAGTATTTTTTCTGCCACAAAGCAAAATAAAAAGCCATTTCTTATTATCCTAATAAAATGATAAACAACTCATTTATCGGTTACTAAAGATCTTAGCAAACAGATAAAATAATTCATACTGTTTGCTAAAAGCTCTAAAAATAATCTACATATTTCAGTATGATATAGAACAAAACTTTATTATTCGTTTACCATTTCATGAGAATCCCGAAAATATGGGAACAAAAACCGTGAAACTGGCACTTTCTTTATATTAATTCGTAAACCACGCTCTGCTGTCTGTCGTAATTTAGCTTTCAACAATTTCTGCAAAAAGATTTCCGAAGGCACAAAATGAATCATAAAAAGTCAAAATTTTCAATGATTTGAAAAAATTTACCTGAGCTTCGCGATTCTTAGATATAGCTAATGTAACACGTCGGATTAAATTCTGCAAAGTTTCATTAAATGCTTCATTGATTGCCAGCAAAGTATTCAGCTCATCCATGGTAATGTGTAGATTATTTTCAGTGTTGACAACCTAAAAACTTTATTATATGCTCCATGCTGATAGCATATAATATGTTTTCAAACTTTTTAAAACAAATATTCAAAAGCTTCGAATTTTCTGGAGAAAATTTTAAGTAGTATTTTATTATGACAACTTCCATTCAAAAAAAAACTTTCGCTGCACAACAAATAAATCGTTATTAAACAAATAAACACCTTTAGATGTTATCTAAATTTTGAATAACGTATAAAAATCAGCAGATATGTCTTCCATCGAAGGGCGTCATAATGGCAAGAGTTCTCAGATAAATAATTTAGATCATAACGTTTAATTGCTTTAATTTGAATAATTTCATTCAAAATAACTTACTGCATTGCTTAATTCCAAGCTATTGCTTTCTTCCATTTCTGCAAGTACCAATTCCAAATCATCAACCACTGAAAAATAAATTCATTGATCTATCAGTAACAGGAATGAACAATTAATCTTATTTACTGTTGACGACAGTATATACGACAACAGATTAATACCTGACATCGTTACATTACTTTCCACAAACAAAGTTTGCTCGTCTGAAATTCTAACTTCTGAAATTCTTAGATGTGACAACCTTCATCGCCTTTTACTGATTATTTCCAAAATATCATATATAAATCTATGTAGATTTTAAGGAAAAAATTGGAGTTAATACTATTAGCCGCTCTTTGATAACTTGCTTGTTTGTTGTCGTTGACTAGGACCAGGTTGATTATCATTTACACATATTTCTTCATTGCCAATCACCGTACATATTCCTTCATCATTTTGATTACTTAATATCAAATTCGGCATGATAGTGTCATCTGTCAGCTCTTCCATTTCTAAATATCATGGGATACCACAGAACAGAACTTCAAATTAAATTATCGAAAGAAAGGGCGCAATCTACAATTAACGCTCCTCAGCAAGAAATGAATGCTACGCTTTTAAACCCCCAGAACACGAAATTCATTGACTCATCGATAACTAGTGACATAGCTCCGATTCGAGGAAAAATCTGTGATAACAAATTTTAACTATTTATTTCCATCGGTGATGAACCAAGCTAGGCCAAACATCTATATACCTATGAAAAATGACACAACTATCAACAGATACACGTTGAATGAGTATAAAAATGAAAAAGGGGTGGAAAAACATGAAAAGATTTTTGACATAAAAAATCCGAAAATGACTAAGAATAGATTCTTTAAAAAATCCAAAAAAGTATAAACTTATTTTTTCAATCAAATCTTTGGATTGCAAACAGGTATTATTAAATTAATGAAGTATCCTTGCCCACAATTAATACTTTTCTTTTTGCACCACTCAAATGCTTTCCATTTTTAAAAAAATTAAATGAATTCGAACTTGAAATATTCCGATCAATAATTCCTCTGCATGAATGACATCAACAATTACATCTCTGCAAAGGGAAATTAAAATTTTTTTATTGCAAATTAGCCAATATAATTTTACAAAATTAGAAAATGACAAACAAATATATGGTGAAAGTTTACCCGAAAAAATGATCAGATTTTCATTTTTAAGGAAAAAGTGATTACAGAAATAAGGAAACATATGGAGCAGTAATTTACAATTCTCGTAAAAACATGTGGAAAAAGGGAGGTAAATTAAAAGTGAAAAAAAATCACCATGAAAGGTGAAAAAAACAAAGCACTTGGTAGTGTTTCACAATAAAAAAATACAACACAAAAATACACTATCACAACACCCGTTTACGAACCCAACAATTTATTTTACTATCTTTGTCTCGTTTGTCCTTCTCCCTTTATTCCCATTATACTTCCGTTTTTATAAATGAAGCCAACAGAATTAGACTGGGCTGAATAGGATCACATCATTATAATTCCCAATATTTTCTTCCCTCCAGTAGCAATATCCATTACTACCTCACTTCTGCTCTCCTGAATAAAAAAAATTCTGTATAGAACTCTACACAATTCAATCAAAAAAGGGAGAAAATACGAAACGAGACTTACATATTACATATTGTATTTAATTTCAGACAGAGTTATCGGACCAAATTTCTTCTAAATGTACACGTATTGGAGGCATTAATTATCAGCGCCTTTCAACAAATATCATTCTTCATTTGAGGAGTGGTTTTCGAGAATTCTGGAAATGAATAGTGGATTAAAAATTCCTGTTTCAAGAACTTCTTTTGGAGATATGATTTAAGCTACTTAATATATAAAATCTACTGCAAAACAAAAAAAAAATTTTTTTCATATATTTTAACGTGTTATTAATTGTTATTAATTTTCACCCATTATTAATAACTGAAACATTAAAACAAAGGAATCTAGCTTTATTTTTCATAACTTCCAGATGTAAATTAATGCGAGACTATTAAAAGGAACGTAGATTATAACGAAAGTAATTCAAAAAGCAGTTAACAAAGTTTTTGATATAAATAAAATAAGACGACTAAAGAACCTCCACAATCAAGTGAACATTAAATTATAACCAATTCTAAAACAAACCTGTTTAGCTGAAGTTACTCCATTCAATACATCTTTGAAAGAATTCATTGCTTTCGACTGCTCGTCTAACTGAATATTTAAATTCGCAATATGTTCATGCAAACTTTGCAATTGCACTTCATAACTTTTCCGCGTCATTTCTAGCTCCTCCTAAAACACTTTTTTTTTTAAATCCTCGAATTATTATCGAAAGAAGAAAGTTCTCTCAGTCAAGTCATTAATCAATTGTTAAAATAACCTTCAGTGCTGATTCTCTGGCAGTTACTAGGTTTAGTTCTTCACGCAACGTTTCATTCTCCTGTTTTGATAGTTTGGCTAATTTAAGCAAATCTTTGCACTGAAACAGGTATTATTGTTTTTCGCGAATTCCTACTATCGCTTTTGACAGATATATTAACAGAAAAACCTTAAATTGATCCTTAATACGAAATGTAATATGAAACATATTTTTGAAAATTAATAAAATAAGAAACATCTGGAGCAGATATAACAAACTTCATGTTTATAATAGAAAGCTCGACTGCGAATATGCTGGATATCAGCATGCAAATCACCAATCCGCTCTTCGAAATATGAACAAATCACATCTGTATCTTTCTGAGAAAATTCTGACATAGCATTTCGAGATTCTAACGATCTGAACATTTGGATATCTCAATGAAAAGCCATATCATTTAACTTTTGTATAACTTATCTTTGCCTTATATAATAAGTTTGAGCAGTTTTCTGCTGTGATTTAAAATCCTAATCTGGGAAGAATTTTTTTTAAACAACATATAAATACAAAGGATATCCTCACTTTGATGATTCTAGTTTCGTTTTGAGAAGTTCATAATTCAAAGTGATTCGTTCTTTTTCTTTTTCTAGTTCAACAATCCTTTTCGTTGCTAATTCTATCTGCAGAAATAGAACAGGTATAAAAAGAGAGAAACAGTTACGAATTCCCACAAGGTTCTAAAACTCTATGTCAAAATTCTTCGCTTTGATAACTGAAACTTCTATTGAATTTCTGTATTCGACAATTATGGCTGCATATTATTAAATATAGGAGATTATTACTTCGGATTTCAAAAAATTGGTAGCTGATCGCGTGCATTGATTCTTTGATATCATCTATAACAAATCTGTAGTATGTAATAAATTTTGATTAATAATTTTTTTGGTATTAAAAGAAATGAGATCCTACGTGATCAAATTAAAACAGATATTAGTTTAAAAAAACCATAAAATATAATAAATATACCTCCTCATGTTTGTCTTCACCGTCACATTTATTATCTGGCATTTTTATATCATTATTTGGTAGTGAAAAATCCGGCGGAGGATGAATACCTTCAATATTCTTCGGAATGATCTCTATTCTGGAAATCAAACTTTCAGTTTGTCAATTCTGGTTATAATTGATCATTCCTAAATAAATGTTACAACATACTTCTTTAGTTGACTAGAGTTCATGATCAGCTCTACAAATGCAACGAAGTTAGTGAAATTGCGATGCAATGATGTTAAGCAATTGTTAATACATTCATTGACACAGCACAACCGCTTTGTAGCTGTCGGAATGCGATTTTCGTTGAAAATTTTTGCTGTGTAAGTACGGCTACAGTCTGTAAAAATAAAGAAAAACGTTCATATGCATATGATGTATTAGCACATCAGTGTTAAAATTATCTGCTAAATAAATTGTTCAAACTATACCTGCCAACGATGCTCTCGATTTTTCGACCAATGCAAACAAGTCCAATGCAAGCTGACCGTCGCTGCATTCAATTTGTCGAGAAAGAGCATTGAGAGATCGAAGAAGTGTAAGAAATGCGGCAGTCCAATCATCATTACATTTGCTAAGATTCGTTCCACACCACGATACTCTATTTTCATCAAAATTGTTTTCACAGAATAATTGTTGCCATTCCTTTAATCAAAATAAAATCAACAATACATTTAAATCATTCATCATTACGAATTACAAAATAAAACAGACATTGCAATCTCCATTAGGAAGAATGTTACTCATAAATAGTGCATGGTAATCAATAAGGTCACCTGACAGGAAAACAATGCGCTAGTGATAACTGAAATAATTCCCGAGCATTCAGCGGATAAATTACAGCAATTATCATCAGCGTTTTTCACCAGAATATTTTCAATGCTGTTTGAACAAACTTCAAACTTATCACAACTTGATAACAGCCTGCGTCCATACTATAAAAAATATCAGTATAATACGGACAAAACTTTTAAATAGTTTGTTGTTGTTACTATAACACAAATGATCTATGACCCCACGTGTGCAAAATAAACTTTGAATTACCACTCTTTTACATCCTTCTAAAAGTTATTTTAACATGAGCCATACAATGAATCATACATGATTTTCTAATATCAACTATTCTCCAACTTACAAAATCACATCAATACCAACTTGAATTTAATAAAATAAGCCGTCAAAATTATTCTATTGCAACCACTACAAGTGACCTCTACTTCCCCACCAGAATTGTCCTCTCCGGTAATTTTTCCATGTTACTATCATTTGGATAGATTGTAGAGCGTTGTTCAAACAACTGCAGTAAATTTGCAAATCCAGCTGTTAGTACCCTTGCCATACGCAACGCATCTAGCCACAGGACTTGCAATGTCTCCTTCGTAGCTATAGATCCTTTAGAATGTAACACCTAAAAAATAATCAAATGGATAATTCTGCGAGAACAAAATTAAAAACTTAAAAACGGATCTAAACCAAGCACTTTCTGAAATAAGTAAGCCCAAGTAAAAGAAGATGAATTTACAGCAAAATGTTCTCCCTCTTTCTCAGTTAACCTCTAATCCATATTTCAGTAAAATAACTACTTTGTTTCATTTAAGATTTACTATTCTTAGAAACGATATTACATTATTATAATATTCATAGCAAGTTTAGACATGATCTCAACACAGGTATGGAAGAATGAATTTTTTGGACGAAATGAAAACAATTTACCGAATTCCGACTCCTTCCGTTGTCAACTTCAACTGCTGATACGTCTTCAGCAGCTGACTGCATTTTAGACTGTTCCTCCATATCACATTTTCTAAAAAAGCCGATAGCGAGTAAAATTTTATGCTATTTATATTAACGATAAATAATGAGTCAGTTTTCCAAAAATAAACAGATTAATACAGAAATAAGAACTGAATCGTCGAAAAGTTCTTCCAAATTGATCTAAGAGCAGCACACCAACTTAATATTCCGAAAAATGCCAAATTGAATACAATGGACCAAAACATAAAATATATTTTGTGGAGAATTAAACTACTAACACTATCGGATCAATTATAACATTCGTCTTGATCTTTTTAAGTTCTTCTTTCAGCTTTGCATTTTCAATCTCAAGCGTCCTATATTGCTCGTTAAGAGCTGATGTTGTTTCCGTATATTCGTTTTCCAATTCTGATATCTGAAATATTTAGATTTTACACCAAGCGAAAGATAAAAAAAGAGGATGAAGATCCTTAGCCACTATGCTTCTGATTTTTACTTAGGGATAATATTTCTCTAAAAGCAGTGACTGAAGATAAAACTTCCAATTACTTTAAACAACAGTTTAATTTAATTTTAAC
This sequence comes from Cruorifilaria tuberocauda, assembly GCA_013365365.1. NCBI lineage: Eukaryota > Metazoa > Nematoda > Chromadorea > Rhabditida > Onchocercidae > Cruorifilaria > Cruorifilaria tuberocauda. The sequence goes on along the minus strand of JABVXU010000199.1, from coordinate 31,778 downwards.
TTAATTTTACCTAAAGCTTAGTCCAATACATCATTTATCATTTATATGGCAAAAGTTATAACTGGACTATCAAAAGCACAACCTTCTTGTGTAATGTTTCATTTTCTGCTACTTTCTTCTGCAATTCCATTTGCAGAACTCCATTATCCAATTCAACCGAACGCTCTGCACGCGCATTTTTTTGAAATAGCCCTCGTTTCTGAAGGAAGAAAAAACCCAGAAATGGATAAGAAATTAAATATAAAAATTTTCTTCAAAACGATTATGAAGAAAAATTCAAAGCATAAATACCAACCTTAACGGATGCTTGTCTAACATTGTCGATTTCATTTTGCAATGATTCTACTCGCTTCACTAACTGGTTATTCCGAAACTGAAATCCTTCTTTTTCGTTTTCGAGTTTCCGCAATGCCGATTCGCTATTATGCAAATCGATCTAAAAATCCCGATGTAAGTATACAGATAAGATAGAGTAATTTCCGATAAACTGTTAAGACAAAAATAATCATCTATAAAAGGTTTATAAAACGCATGTTCAAAAAAAATACAAACACACAATTTCTACGTTTCTTCATAAATAACTAACCGATAATTTTTCATTTTTCGCTTTTTCTGTAATAACAGCACTCTTCAACGTGGATATCTGAACTTTCAGCTGCAAAATTTGATGTAAAATCTTTGATCTTTGATTTTACCAGGATTCACTGTTATTTTACAAATGAAAAAAATTAAATAGATTTAATACTAATCTCTTCCGCTGTCATACTGCTTTGAAAGTTTAGAACTTGCAAGCTTCGTATTCTGTTGAAAACTTATAAATATATAATTATCATGAGAAAGGGGAGATCTTACAACTGAAGGACTAAAATCTCCTATAGTAAAAATACTATAATTTGACTTCTCTTCAGAAACAGCTTCAAATTTTCTCAGTTCAGTGACATAAAATCAATAAAAAAACAAATCCTTCTCTAATAATATTCTTCATGGAACTTCACTATCACTTTCCAGTAAAAAAAAACCTTGGCATATTCTGCAGCGACACGCTGGTACTTGGTACTAATATCGGCATTCGAAGAGATTGTTGACATCTACACCCCACATCAACTCTTCCCACCACAACGGGCTTTGAACTATCCAAAAAATTTAAGCAGACGCACGTAATAAATACGTATAATAACGTATTATAACATCAGTATTTGAATAAACTGAAACTTCAGCTATAATTTCAAATTTCTTTCAAGTGAAGTATTACTCATTTGCAAAAAAATAAAAAATTACTAACGATTGGTACGATATTATAATGAAAAATACTACAACTTTCTACGACATAATCTATTCCCGACCTCGAAAACACTCTACCACCACCTAATCCTCTTGAAATGTCAATTATCAAGATCGATTCTGGACGATGTTCATCACTAGAAAGGTGCTATGAAATTTCATGGCCCATTCACGACGGTAGGTTTCCCTCTCTTGTGTGAAGCTTTGTATTTCCCGATCTTCTCAAATCTGAAACATGCCAAAGAACCGACATAATAGAATGAAATATCAATACGACCATAAACATTACGAATTGTTCAAGTATTTTAAACAAAAAGGGACAAAGTTTATTTCCCTCCATAAGAACTATAAACAAAAAAGCAGTAACGATTCCAACAATTGCAAATTCAAAGACAACTGAAAAAACATAAACTCCAGATTAAAGTGATATAAAGAGATTGCTATTATACAACCGGTATAAGTATCTTAAATGCAGTAATTCTTATCATGGATATTTCAAGCTTGCTCATTTTAAAATTCACAGAATGTCTCGCAACAATGAATCCATCAGAAATGGAATTTTTTCATACTGACAAGTTCATGCATTTGTCTTCAGTAACATGAAACAAGCATCGATCACAAATTCACAAACCGTTCTTAATTACCGGAAGAAAAAGACGCGCAGAGAAAGACATAAAAGAGAAACATAAAAGAAACCAAGGATTATGAAATCATTCGATGAGAAATCATAAAGCTATTACAATATCGATTAAAAAATGGCATTTTGTAATTTCAGCGCAGAAGAATTGCTTCGAAAACTCATAAAACACGAATTTGGTCGAAAATTGGCATCAGTAAAAGTGAACGAATGAAAACACCGCTAATTAAATTTGAAAAATCAATCATTATTTCACAGATAAATCGAAAATGTCATCAAGTGGAAAAAAAATTTTCTGTGATTTACTTTGAAAATTTTCATAACAGTTTGCCTCCTTCAAATGTCTGTTCTATGCATAAAAAGTAAAATATATTGGATGAAGTCCTCGCGATAGTTACCAATATTCACCATTTACAAACTATAAAAGGAGCACGGAATTCAGAAATTATTATGTGAGAAAAAATTAACAATATCAACAACAAATACACAACAAAGAATCAGTACTGTTTAAACATGGAATGCGAAATAAAAATTATAACTAATTTTTGGATAATCATTTTGTTCGCTAAATATTATATAAAACGATTCAATAATAGAAGAAATTTCATATTCTTCAGGAATTGTGCGATATAATTATATCTACAATCTGCTTATGTACTCCCGAAAATCCTCAAGTCAACAAGCTTTCTTTAATTTATCAAAATAACAAATGGATAATGACCCAATTGATAATGGAACTGTGCATTCTCGGACCAAGTAGATCTAACTTATTATTAAGTTATCAATGACTGCCTTAGCAAAAAAATCATATTGGAAGCGCATAAAGGTGGATAAAATGTAAACTGGTCCACAAAATGCATTGATCTGAACGTTCGAGACAATTAAATTTCTGAGTTAAATGAGAGAAATAACATTTAAAAGCATAAGGAACATTATACTGCGATAAAGCAACACATCCATCATGCAGTGCATGTGCTATCCATCATTGTTACACTGTGGTCAGCACAGAAACTGGAACAAATCCAGTTACCAATGGGTGGAGACGATAAACCAACACAAAATGTATGATAACCACGATCACAACGATCGCAAAACAGCATCGCATCCTACAAATGCTCATTAAATTAATGCCCACACTAACATACACTTACCTACACCTACACATGCCACAAACAGATCTCTAAAGCAATTTCACTGAAACCTTGATAGTATTAAGCAGAACAAAGAGTTCATATAAAATAATAATGAAAGTAATGCAAGTTTTAAACTATTTCAGTCCACAAATCAAATTTAAAGACGCATAGTGAATCAACCTAGAGGAAGAAATAGAATGGGACTGCGTATCTGTTAATTTTTATCCTATTTTCCTTCTCCATTTTCTTTTTTCAATTTTTCCACTAAACCATTCATATGTTGGCTAATTAATTTAAATATTTTACCTCATTATCCGGTTTTTCACATATCGTACACTTCTTACATTCAATGCAATTCCATCTATAATTCAATGCAACTTTAACCACATGTTCCGGTAAACCGGCGCAATCTGGATGGACTACATTATTACAATTGGAACAGGACAACATTTGTCGCTCCTCATTTTCACCGCATATCGAACATTGCTGTTGCTGCTGCTTGGTTAAGTCCTATAATTAAAACTGGTGTTAAAATTTTATTTTTTTTGATTTCAGATATTTTTGGTCGATTCCACTCCCTTCCCCAAATAATATATTCAAATTAATTCCTTATTACTAATCATTAATGATCCATTAACGTATCAAATTACTACAAGATATCACAGATCTTCTCGATATACCTCTCCATTTTTATTTTCAGTTAAACTTTAAGGGTAAATAAAATGTCCCTGAATTAAATAATCAATTCTATAAACTGGAGAAAATAATCAAAGAGATTACCAGCCCAGACAACAGCATAAGACAGGACAAATTGGTGAAGAGGAAAAACGATTGATGAAATTCGAAATCGTTGCTCTGAGGAAAAAAATTTGCGTCCTCTTGACATTTTCCACCACCTTCATACACACCTCCCTTCTCCCAAATAAAGATTATGAAAGTAAATTTTCATCTTACCCAATAACAATAATATTGCCTTCTCCTTTCTTCTCAATTACAATAATTATATAGAGAACTACATCCTATGACTCGGTGAAATCAATGATCTCTACAAAGAATGATAGAAAAAAAACGAAATAATGGATTAAATAGGAAAAGCATGATAAGAGAGTAATCCGATTAGTATAATCAGTGATCAGTTATGTTGTCGTCTTCTTAGTATGAATAAATAACTGGAAAAAATAACTGGAAAACTAAATGCATAAATAAGTAGTTCGAGTGTCAACTCATTATATTTCAAGTTCAAAATATCAAACTATGTTGCCTGTCTTGCTTTTGCTCTTCCTAAAATATGTAGATTTCATACATCCTAAAAAATAAACTATGTTTTGAAAGTATAAGAATTTACTAGATTTAAACTATTACAATATAAAACACTGTCAAAACACAATATACGCATTAGTTGCTATTCATATTCATTACACCATATATGAATTATTTCCTGAAAACTCAAAATGCAATTACAATAATACTAATTGGAAAAATGATATATTGCAAAAGCAAAAAATCTTCGAAATAATGCAGCACCAGTATATCTACAGACACGAATCCAGCTCGAGATCAAAATGATCATTGGATAAAAGTATTATTAATAGTATTTTAATAGTAGAATACTATCAATAAAAATAATAAAAGTAAAAATTAAAATCCTTTTTCTTTCGACGTACTTTAATCTATCTATGAGGTATTAGACAGAAATTTCGCTGAGTGGCAAAAATAAAAAGACAATTACATAGTATCATGTATGCAATAAAAAAAGCAAAAATACATGAGTATGAAATATATAGAACAAATAAGGCAAATACTTAGTAAAAAGAATATCGATGAAGGAAGACACGCAAAAATACAAGATGGAATAAACCGCGGTAGTTAATCCTCGATGCTCTATTACCGCTATTAGTGACAAATGCAGAATTAAATGCAGATGTTTGAAGGCACTTATCATATTCTTGATTAAGCTCTGAATTGATTCTATCATTGAGAATTTCCGATGTTCAACAAATGTACTCACCTCATCCATCTCATGAAGACTTCGAGGAATTAATTATGTTGGTTTTTTTTTTTTGAAAGAAAAGGAAATGAGAGATTGCCATAATCGCATAGTCCAACAAAAAATGCAAAAATGATGAAATCTTGAAAACAAAGACTCATTTCTTAACAAGCTGAGTATTTATTTCGTTGCATTTCGAGAGATTCTACACTTCGGAACAGTGAAAATCAGCCATGATAAATTCATGATCTCTCCTCACCAAAACATTAAAAATTGCCCAAGGAATGAATTTTTTCGGAAATTTTCAGTAATTCAAATTTTATGAAACTCACTGAATTGCAAGGCGATGATTCAGGGAGACTCCTGAATTTTAGCTAGTAATGACAAAGGCACAAAATTTTTCAACACGCAAAAAAGAAACTATGTAAAGCAACAATGGTAAATCCAAAAGATATATTACAATGTTTTTTTCAACAGTTATACTAAAAAATAACATTTTGATTACCAAATAGTCCGAAATCTTCAATAGTTATTCCACCTAAATCCTTCAGCTACCGTATATGATGCAAAAGGTCCAGATGATCACTTCGTTTGAAATTATCTGTTTAACGCAAAAGCTTAAAAACAAAATTCTATTTTATAAAAACTAAATTCTGAAAACAAAAATTTTCGATTACTTCAGTTGTCGATGACAAAACGAGTGGATTCCTCCGACCAGTACATCTGAAGATATCAACAAATTGATGAAAGGTTTACAGCAGATGACGGGATGAGAAATCCTGGATGATATTAGATAAAGCATAAGAAAAAAAAGATGGAACAGGATACGCCAATTCATTTCTTGAAGAAATAAAGGAATCGCACATGTATAGACAAGAAACGATCAAAGATATCACCTTATCATCAAATATCATCCCTTATAAAAATTTATAAACAGACAGTAGAAGTGCATTTGTCAACACTTCAAAGAGTAAAACTAACCTGAGGATCCATTTTATCCAGCTTTGCTCTGATATCATCATTATAATTAGAGGGTAATAAAACTGGAGGCGGTACTTCGAACTGATTATCATGCTGCCCCGGATCACTGCTCTCGGCATTTGTTGACACTGTTACCTCTTCCTCATGAACAATTACAGGTAGCGGTGAAACAGGTCGTTTCGGAGGCAGAAGGTAATCATAATCCAGTACAGTAGACAATGGTAATCGACGCAATTCTTTTGGAGTAAATCTTAACTAAGGAACATTATGTAAGCAAAATTCGATCCACTGGAATTTAGAATTTAAAGATACCCTATAATTAACATCCAAACAAGATCCATGATTTCAGTGATAACGACATTAGAAAATCAACAAAATATGTACTTTTTATAAAAGTGCTGGTATTGACCGTGAATAAGCGCAGCAGGATAGGGTCCAGGACGTGTGTATTCTGGAGGCATCCGTTTCCATCTATTTTTTGATGACTGAATAATCTGAAAAGAGAAAAATATTATTGCTTATTTTTTCATGAACAACGACAAATTCCGACTAAACAAGACTAAAGTAAAAAAAAATACCGATGTTTGTAAATCCCAAAAATATCGTCGTTCGGTTCGTTTAATTGCGTTCATTTCAGAATTAAATTCAAAAGCGCTCCTTATAGCGCTCTTCCTCAGCTCATCCATCTTCTTTGTATCGAGCTTTATCTGAAATATCAATTATATAAACCATATTTAAAATGAAACATTCTTTCTTACTCACATATCTAGTTAAATTAACAACCGAACGTACAGCATCAAGTCGCTTTTGCTCTTCTGCCATTTGTAATTTCACTTTATCAGCTGCCGCTCTCTGATATTCCTGAAGTGAAAAATTTATGGTAATCGAACATACCCTTGAAACAGGATTATATTACTAAGGATTGGTTATAATATTTTTCCTTGTAAAATCATAATCTTATCGAATACATAACTTACTGAATATATAACTGGATAATCCGAGGCCATCAATTCGTGAATCTCAATTGCTCTTAAGGCTGTCAGACCGTGCATTTCTGAAAATATAAAATATACTCACAAACATCACCTAGATTTGAGGAGCAATATCGAACTTCTTTCAATAATAGACAAGCCAGAATTTGTGTGCAAAGCTGTAAAAAAATGTTTGAAATACAAGAACAGCAAAAACAAAAGTACTCTAGGAAAACAAAGGCATATACAACAGCAATTTAAATTGTAAATAAATAAAATACTCAATGTGGGACTCACGGTGCTCATTTATGGCTGTAGCAAGTTTATAATTGGCCAATAAATATTCTCGTTCATTGATTTCAATGGTATGTCGGCTCAGTTCAGGATACTTTCTTTTGAATGATTTCACATCCAACAGTTCCGCAATTTGTTCCTAAATGAAGAATTATTCTATATGAGTTGTAAGTAATTAAATATAGCTTGCAACGCGTGACATCCTAACATTCGCGTGATAGCTCTTTCTACACAGCTTAGCAGATCGCAAAACAATGTAAAATTAGCAACTTATGGGAGAATCGCCGTTATGACATTACGCATTAAATAAGTAATATCATATTTAAAGATCTGAGAAAAGGAAGTAAAAGTGCAGCCACCGTTTAGAACTTTTGATATAAAGTATTCATCTTATTTCGAGTGCGCATATGACAAACAAAAAAAGCAATAGATGGAGATTACGAAAAGTATGGTTCGTATCTCAATATCTCGAGCAGTGAGACGAAAAACTATTTTTATAAAAAAGGACCAAATCTTTGGGACGGCAAGGAAATGCAAAAAGAGTTATATCTAAAAAGATGACTATGATTTCATAAAAAGCGACATAAGAAAAAAGAAACTGTAAGAAAAGTTGATTTGACAAAAAAATGTAATACGTCAAGAAATTATTTTAAAATTATTGAAAATTTTTAAGGAAACTATAAGGAAACATAAATTCACATAAAATTAGCAGCGTAACGTAAAATTGTTGAACTAAAAAAAATGTCAAAAAAGCATTCAACTGATTACTTAGCACATGACAACATTATTTAAAAACGACTAAAATCAGAACTTACTTGAATAAAATAACGTTCGCCGGATTTTGGCGGCCATTCGTACTCGATAATGTGGCTCGGTTCAATATGCATATGTGTTGTATCAGCTGTAATGACACGTGTTGACGAACTCTTAATCAGTCGACCCTCTTTGCCACCTGTAACACGTTCATCATATCAAAGTACAAAAGGAAAGAATTAATTGTTGAATGGAGATATAAGGCATGGGGATTATATAGGGATTATTTCCAACTTAGTAAAAGAATTCAAGCATTTTGTTAATATTAGCAGCAAATACATAATGGCTGTCCATAAATGGTCTCGCTAGAAGCTGAGAAATAGTTAGGCACCATAGGTGTTCATTGGGAAGTTTGAAACACTGACTAGATAAGCTTCATTAACGAATACATGAAGTTAAACAAAAATAAACGGCTGAGATTACCGGGTTTTGGTGTTTCATCAATAGGAATCGACTCAGAATCTGGAATTGGCAGAGACAATTTCATTGATTCATTACTGACTTCATCAGCAGCCGTCGTCGTAGGTATCGATATTGGTATTTCATTTAGTTTTGAACTTGATGATTCATCCTCACCTATCATGACATCCATCACTAAAATCAATTCGTAAATAATGAAACGATTTTCTTTTATTACTAAAAGACGCGAAATATGATAAGATTACCGAATTTCCGTAAGAAAATGTCAATCATTACATCCAAGGAAAATGATTTATAATTTGGGCATAAACTTCTATCGATTTTCACACAGTAATCCCATTCATTTTCAGAAAAAATCATTGTATTTGTGAAAGTTTTATGGTTGCAACGAATTTTATAACAAAACTGTTGCACCATATTGAACTTGCATATCCAACATCGACTATCACACATAGTACCATTCCGTACATCACACATCCCATCACTGGTTATAAAGTCAGAACTCATTTTCAACTAATTCAGCGCTACTATTTATAACAATGTTCACTGTGCAAATTAATTCCCAACCAGTAAACAATTGGTGATTTATGAGAGTTGCGATGTTGTTGTGAGTTTTGTATGGAAGAAAAGAAACCGGAAGAAAAATACGACTTTTTTGAACGTGCAATTCGGAAAACTGGATGTTGGGAAGAGCATTTGGCATGTGCTGAATGTATAGGTTATACAAAAGATTGGCGAGATTGCAAGGAGGAGGTAACGGCTTCTCTTTTATCTTTTATTATTATTATTCGTATTAGGTCCCGTTCTTCCGTATAGTTTAATACTTTACTCTAAATATCATATTTATGCTACACATTTCTTTTTTCTACATTAATGTTGTTTAATATTGATAATTTTTGCATTGTAACACGAACTATTTATAGGCTAATTTTAAATGGTTGTTTTATTTAAATAATTCATTGAATAGTAATACTAGTTATTAATAGCTGTTATTTATTAGTAGTACTTTGTTGTTTGAAACTACTATAATTAGTAATAATTCGTTAATACGCATCAAATCAGTTTAAATTGTGTCATGTACTGCGTCGGTATAAACTGGATTCATTGTCTCTTATCATGCAAATGAGAAGGAGGTTTAGGTTAAAACTAATTTCTTATTTTGCAGTTGCAGAAATTTAAAAATTGCATGGAAAAGTATATGAAAAATAAGCTGCAGCCTCCTGAGAAAGCATCAAATTAAATGATTGATAATGTTAGTATTCTGATAATTTTATTTCGCTTTTCACTTAGATTATCATTATATCCAGTGTTGTAATTTTCTTCAAATTTTTCTAGAGGTTTAAGTTGATGATTCCGGAAAAACAATCGATTATATTAAAAAAGGCAATGCTTCCCGAACTGTTTGCCGAAATTATTATTGACTCGGATGATTGTGATGTTAATAGATGTACACGTCTAAATCATACAGACCCACATGTTTACGTGCCATTGGATCGATCACCGAGATGGTTTCTTGATGATAATTTAGTTAATTTTAGTATTTCTTATTTTACAATTTTTGCCTTTTTTTTTCATTTCATTTCTTTTAAATCGTAAATCCACTAATTTTAATTTCATTTCCTCGTATTATCTTAATCCATCCATCTTTAATTTTTAATTCCATTATTTTAAGAGTAACAGTAACAAGACTTGTGAAATCATTCAGAATCGAGCTGCTTTCGCATATCTTCAGGGCGATTACATCACCGCAATGGATGTACGTTATTTAATTGAATATCAAATTTTGTAAAAAAGTTGCAAGAACGAATTTATGTTTCTTGATCAAATTTTTGTAATTCATGAAAAGTGCGAAATGGTGAAGCTGCTCGTCTGATCGATATAGTTAATTATCAGTTAGCTTTTTTTCATTTAATGATATTGCTTAAATCAGGAAACAAGAACCAAGAATCCGTCTTTCAGATATACTTCTCTCTATTAAAAAGTGAAACAAAAGATGATAGTAAGAACTCCAATTTTGCCTTAGTCGATTCTGTTATCCGATGCGGATTAAAAGTAAGTTTTTCCCCTATACTTTATCTTTCCAATATTTTTATGGTGCCTCTGCAAGGGTAGAGTTCTAGATTGCTCCAGTAAATGGTCCTCAATTGTTCTTTTTGCTCCAAAAACTACACACATTGGTTTCAACATATGATGAACAGTTACATTATTGGATAGAAAGTCTAGAGGTATATTCCTTCTTATTATTCTCATTTTGCTTTATTTTTCAAACTGAAGCTAATATTTGAAAAAGTCAACAGTACCAAAGATAAAATAATGAATCATTATAGTCTACCATCAATTTTTCAGGTGTATTCAACGACTGGGATAGGCACGAGCGATTACCTAAGAAATGCAATTCTGTTATGTGCCAGTATCGACTTGCCAGAATTTTGGATTTCAATTTCGAAAAATGCTCCAGTACTTCTTCCTAGTTTTTAGTTTATATAAATTGCAAATCAAACTAACAATGAGTTGGAAACGATGTAGGATTAATATAAACAAATAAAATCAGGAACCGTGTGCAAATCTTCGAATTGGATCATTATGTCGCGCTATATGCATTGTAGAAAATTTATTGTCATTCAGATCTAAATGTTTCGAATATCATACTTTGAAAATGTTGAAATCAGAACTTCGAGGCCTTTGTAATGAAGAGAAGGTATGTCTCCTTTCTTTCTAACTTTAGTTCCTAACATTCTGAAAAACTACAAGCTTCCGGAAGCTTTTTTTTCAGTTATCCGAAGCAAAATCTGCCATATGCGCCGATCTTATAAGAAGCGAAAAGACCACGATAGTAGAAATTAACTGTTCCTTCTCTTGCAAAAATGTCCTTAAGGATCGAAAAGCCGAAGACGTTATGATATTTGAATTCATTCATCGTTTTTACTGGCTCTTTGCTGATGTAAACCAAGATTTGATTAATGTCATACTGCAGATATCATAAATTATGCGAGGAGTCCTCAAAATCACTGTCTATTTTCGATGCATTACATGTCAAGAATTCTTCGCTATCAGTGCTCATCAGTGCTCACCTGTTTATTTCAAACCGGAAAAAGTCAGCAAAAAAACTTAACGACCTATTAGTTTTAAGTATACAAAATGTACAAGACTGATGCAAAAACATACTGATATAATACAAAAATTATGGTTAATAATCTTATAAATTATCACCTACAGGTGATTGCATAAACGGTTCATCTTTTCTCCGGTGTTCCTTGTCGCGCTGTTCTTGAAAAAAAAAGTTATAATAAAAATATTATTAACCGATTATAAAATACAGTTACAACAAAGGAAATTGTGAAAGGGTGTTTGTAAAACTTTCCCATATTTCACCTCTGAACAATGGCTTTTCCATTTGTGCTCTTCGCAATGTCCTTCACTTAATGCAACTTTTTTGAATAATATTTTTATTGGAATAACTACATGAATTTCGGATCAATTTATTTTTGGAAAACTCATTTCTATGATTTGATATTGGCATGAAAAGGAACTAAAAAAGCTGCAGCATCTATAAAATGCTTTGAAGCGAAGGCCTTTTTATTTTGCTACAGAACTATTATAAAATAGAAAAGCCAATGCATTACTTCTTTTTTCAAGTGTTTTCCGCCAACGACGATCTAGGCGTGCCTGATCTGAGCGTATACTATGATATATATCTCTGAGCTCCTGCATACGCTCTTGATAACTGCTTATTAGCGCATCACCAGTTAAACTTTCGTCTGTAATGAAACTGATATCGTTTACATAAATTATTTAAAATTTTAAATTCTATATTTTATGTGTTTGAAACTTCAGATCAGTTAACTTAGGAATAAACAGTCAAGCACAATTATCCCTGACTGGCTTCAGTGATAATAAAACATAAATGCATTTGATTAGAAATGCTAAAACGAAAAAGTATAAAAGTTTTTATTAACTGAAAAATGTACCAATGGGCTCCAGATTCAATTCTTTTTCAGCATAAACCATAGCTCCCTCTAATTCCACTTTTTGTTGCATACGTACTTTCAAAGCATGCCAACTATCTCTTATATTTGGTAGACCTAAAAACACAGCGCAGTTAACATTGTAAATGAAAATGCAAAAATCTTATCTAAATGAATTTCGAAAAATCTAAACTAATAGATACATTCTCACTATTTATTACAAAGCAAAATTTTCTGTTCATCTTAATATGTCTACGAAAATTAGTAGTTTACTAATTGCATAATATTACGCAATTGCGTAATTTTAAGTAATATTGAGGAAACGAAACACACTTTCATCATCACTCGATGAGCATTCCTCACTTTCTTTACTTCGCTCTTCACTACTTATTTGTTTCAATCCGCCTTTTCCTATGCCTTTACGTTCGACCACTGTGTTTGATGCATTTCTACCAACTTTTTTCTTTTTCACTCCACGGCCGCGCTGTTTAAGTCCCAAAGACATCGGTGGATGCCAGACTAAAAATTTTTACCTAATTTAATTTTCAAGTTACATTATTAAAAATACTACTTTCTTGCCAAATTAACTTCTTCAGTTCATCTTTCTTTGAATTCCCTGACTACATTTTAAATTGTTCAAATATGCACAAAATGACAGTTTGAAAACTGCGGATTCAAAAAAAACCTAGACCAGGAAAATTCATGTACTTTTCAATACCAAAAGAAAGAAGGAAAACAAAGAAAAGATTACTAATAGTTCAAAAATATTTCGCATTTGCGTAACAGTTCTCAAGTTTAATCCTACAGATAGGAAATCGACCCCTTTTAATATGATGATATATAATGATGATACTTTTAATATGCCTTACCTTCATCATCGCATTCCCTTGAAGCTATATCTTCTGCTGCGACTTCTAGTTCCAACGAAATTTCTTTACATGATGTAGTTATTTTTTGAATCGGGTCACTAATAGATGCTAAAACGAAAAAAAGGTACGCATTTTATCATTTTACTTTCCAATATGAATACATTAGTTTAATACACTTTTGAAGTAGCATAGAATTGTAAGAAGTAGTATTTTTTTAACTACACCAGCATTTAAAAAAGAACGAACATAAACATACAACTCTGTTCTGCTGCAGTAATTCCTTTTTGCTTGCTGTCAACATTCTCTTTCAAATCCATTTCATTTTTACTTATTGGAATTATTAATTCGATTTGTTTTTCATTTCCATCCTATGAAAGAAAATGTTGATGTTTCCAGAAGAGGAAAGGCCAAAATTTCAAATTTTTTTTTCAAACAACAAAAGTTTTCAAAAAAAGACTATCAAGCATTTAACTAGTTAACACCGAAAACGACGTTGCGTCATCGGGTTTGAACTTACTTTCAAATATACAGGCATTCTCTGTCATTTGAAACAGTTTTACAAATGACAAAACAACTGAATCAGAATCCTTCATCAAGCTCGATGTTTAACTCAAAATCTTATATTATGCTGCACCTCATATAATGGCGATAAAAATAGAGGGCCAAGAAAAATTGTTTTAAATATTCAAGGTTAAAAACAGACTGAAAAACCAACCGGATGCTGTTCTTTTTTTCCCGCAACTTTTACTATTTCCAAAGCTGTAGATTTGCCTTCATTTTCATCTATAAAGCAATGGTAATCATGTAAAATAATGCCGGATTGTATAATGCATAAGAAAATCCATGTATGATAACATCATTTGCGTTTGATTAAAAAAACAAACTCGCTGCTTCGATCTGTGTTTTTTCAGTACCAATCTGTCCGGTTCCAGATACTCCATCCAATACGGGCACACGATCAGTCTCCACTTCCTCTGTTTTGATGTTGTCGGCTGCTATAAAATATAAAACAGTAAGCATACAACTGTTACTTTCAGTAACTGTTTTATCAACACGATAACTAAATTCTAATAATTGTTATTATGACTATGATGCATTACACGAACAAAATGGAAAGAAAACTATTTTAATGTATACCACTTTCAGGAAAGATAAATGATGCCTTTGCTGAATTCTCTAAATGATCTGCAACAGCTAAACGATTTTCCGACATTGTTCTACGTCGCTTCGAATTTGAATTTACTTCAGACAGCTTTTCCTGCTAATTGTCGAATTTTGATTTTTTTCTTCAGTCATGCATAATTTCTTATCGATAAAATGGCATATGAAATAAAGAAAATAAATGAAAGATGAAAAAATAATCACGTCAAAATGCTAACTTCTGCAATAGCACCAGTTAGAAATACTGTACTCGATATAAGTTCACTGGCAAAAGAAAGATGTGGCGGTGTTTCCGAAACTGAAGCTTCTTCCGGTAAACGGTTGAGCTAAATCATTTGGCATGAAAAACATACAGTCCTTTTAATATATACAAATATAGGTTTTTTTTTTCGGGAACAATTCCTTGCTTTCTCTTCCTTCAAACACTCTCTCGTCTTCATGCATCTATCGCTCCCCCATTTCGTATTGTTCCCTCATCCTCTCTTCTCCTTTACCACTATTACAATAATGAAAATTTTCCAGACCGCTAGTTTTTTTAATTAGATAGTATTTACGGAAAAAGACATACAACGATTTCTGCATCAGATTCAGTCAGAAGATTGGTGCTCGCAAAATGGACAGCACTCTGCTTCTCTGAATCATCTGGTGAATTTAGTACCGTTGAGTCAGCCGTTGTCAACGAAGCTTTCTGCAATTTTTTCAAATGTAAAATAAGGAATTTGAAGTAAAAAAAACTATGAAATATGTAACAACCTCAGATTTCAAAGATATATTAAAATAAAGCATAATTCTTAAAATAGATAAGAGAAATAGCTCACAAAGTACTTACCAATACTTTTTTCACTTTTTTTTCTGAGAACGTAGTAGAACGTGAACGAACCTCTGGATGTGCAGCGTGCTCGTGAGTGTGCGATAGCCGTCGAGGTCTAAAAAAATAATAAGAATAAATTTATGCATGCAGTTTGTATAGTTTCTAAAGCAAATTTTTTTTTTAACTGTAAGATATGATACATCCAAAAATTTTGTAAATTTTATATTAAAATCCAAAAGTTAACCATAAACTGAAACTTCCTTAAACATACGATTTTTTGCACCTCATACTCGACTAAACCGAAAGTTTTTCTTATCATCTTTCTCAACCCAACGTTATTACATCAGATATAAAACCATAACACATATTCTACTTACGCTTTTCTTCTCCGACTTCTTACTGAGCTAGTTTTCTTTTTACCCACTCTAAATTTAAGTTACTTAGAAAAATTTTTCATTCATGACTTCATCAGCAATGTGTTATAAAATATTATACTTCGATTTGTTTCTTCATTTATTACTATCACGTCTTCATGCCTGCTAAAATGCTTTTACTAACCTCATTCCACTACTACACACTTCAGTTGCCAAAAGTTTGGCTGGATCAACTGAAGAACGCCACGCCACGGCTGCTTCCAGAGTTGGAGCACTTAATTTTTCAGAGGCGATAGACAAAAACTGTTCTTCTGATAGTTTCTGATCCTAAAAATCAGTTTCAATTCCAATGTAAAAATTATCCAATTATTTTCATCAAAAACGTTTCCAAACAAGAATTGAGAACTAAACTAAATGTTTCATATTCTGAATTTAAATCGCAAGCTAATATAAAGAATTTAAAATGCTAACTTTTTCATACACTTTAATTTTGATTAATTCGACCCACTCATCATAACGGGAATTCCATCCAAGGTAATGTACACAACATGTCATTTCTCGAAGAATACCCTCTAACCGATCATTCAAGCGTGCCGATGCTCTTGTCAGTGATTCTTTTCGCTCTTTCTCGTCACAGTCCATTGACTCATTGATCGCTTTACACCTGTCAGTAATTCTTTTCGCTTTACATCATATTATCATTCAGTTTTGCCATTGAAAATGTAAAGATTCTGAACAGAAGATATCTAATATACTTCATACAGTACATTTCCTATAAAATAATTAGAAATGAGTTTTAGTTTATGAGATTAATTATAGTCTTCTCGAATAATTATTTCTGAATATACAGTGGGGAACAAACCTCGCTTCGAAGTCCATCATCGAAGAGAGAACATCGCCATGCGAAATTTTGCCCACTGTAATCACTCTCGCATCATACCACTGACCATGATGATAAGCTTTCACATTCTGCCCCATGTAGAAATTTGTCAAGCTAAACAAAAACAATACTATAAACAAACAAATGAATTCTAATAATTTTTTAAATATTATTATAACACCAGCGATCATTTCCATTTCCTCTTTTCAGTTAATTGTCAAAGATAAATCTTTTTTGAAATTACCGATCAAAAAAACAAATACGCAAAAACAGAAACTTATATATCCGTATCGACAAGTCAAAACGAAGTCGAGGATAACCCTATGAGCAAAAACTAAAAAAAAAATCTATAAAATAAAAAAAAAAATAAAGATCTCATATCAAAAAATAACCCACAGAAGTTAAAAATCAAACATCCGTTACCTTCTCAGAAACAAAAAAAACACTATAAAATACTCGGCATTAACTTTCTAACCAACTTACTCTCACGCTTCGAAAAGTTAAAAGAAGCACGATGTAAATCCATCAAACCAAACAGGAGAACGAAAAAATAAACAAAACTCCTTCCTAAATAAGAAACAGACAGGCAATGACATACCAATAATTTTGTCCAAAATCATATACTTCTATCTATAAAAATGGCAAAACCTACACAGTAGCTGCAGAACAGTTAAGCCATGGTACACCTTCCTTTATTTTTTCCTTCCTGAGAACTTGGGAAATGTCTGAATCTTTACTCGTGACATTTCCATCATGCTTGCTTATCGGTAATTCCTTGTGATCAACAGAAAGGCGAGTTCCCGCAGTAGTCAACTTTCGAGCTTCTTTTAAGCGCATTTGTCGAATGTGTGCTAAAAACGCCCCCTGCGAAATAAAAATTTTTCGGAAACACAGCTATCATTCTACTTTTTCTCGATAATGATTTCTTATCATAGCATTAGTATTATGATTCACAATTTCGGTCATACAATATTCTTCTCAACAACCTAATGAAAAGAAATCAAACCTTCATCATCGCTTCCACTAACGGCTTGATCGACATTTGAAATTATTGAAACAATACTTGGAGATTTTCGTTTAATATAATTATCATAAAATGGCTTCTTTTCTGGTTTGCTGATCTCAAATTCGATGTCAAAATGAAAAACAATAAGAGAAAATTTGAAAAAAGGAAAAAAAATTCACAGAATGGTTTTAGAAACTAAAAGAATACAAAATACCTTTGATAGTTTAATCTTCCTATCAGTATCGGAAGTTTTCGAACTAAATTGTTGCTCATCGCTGAAACACAATATTTAATTCGCAATATTTAATGAAAATTCTTGGCATGACATACAACACACCTAGATGCAAATGTCCATGTTTAATGATTAAACCATACTTATTTGTATCTTTTTCATTATCTTTTTTTCTCGGACCTCGGTGTTTGACTCTGTATGATTCCTTTTCAGCCTTAAAATTTCCTTTTTCTTTGGTACTTTCGACTGTTCCGCTATCGCTTACACTTCCTTTGTCCTGTTCTTCTTCATCTTTCGTCTTAGACTTTGTTTTACTGCCGGGTGATAAGCAAAGCAATGGTGTTGAACTCTGAGATGACGTAGATGGTACACTAAAAAAAACACTTGAATTGATTGTCTCCTAAATCCTTCCAAAATTTCATCCCATATTAAATTATCCGCTTATTTGCTCCTCATTTTTTGTTAATAATACGGGAAACATGATCTCTTATCAGAAAAATTGTCCTAAATCACGACTACAGACCTGACTGTAATACGAAATATTATCTAAATCTTCCGGAAATATATCTGCCGAGATTTCAGTACTGTCATCATTTTCAATCCAGGAAGTAACAACGAATGTAAACATAATACACTATACGCATTTGAAACTGAAAAAAAAGGTTTCCCGGAACAAAAGTTACAAAATAACATGCCCTTTCATTTTATCATCATCCTCGCTGACATCAGATTTCATCATATTTCGATCATCTTTTTTCACTTTTTCCCGCCTCATGCGTGATAGGCTCTCATTTTCTCGCTTTGCTACTTTTCCCTTATTTGTGCTTTCTTTTTGTCCCTTTTCTTTTTTCTTCGATGCCAGTAATGCCCATTTTCTTCTTTGCATCTACAAAATTATGTTGGCTGACAATTATACAATTTACTAGAGGGAATAAAACCAAACCTGTATATTATGACGGTCTAACAAACGATTTGGTCGTTCACTACGACTGGAAGTTGACGGTGTCGGAGTAGACAACCAGCTCGAAATACCCAAATTTCGGTAAAATGAGTTAAAATGATCCAAGTACCTAAAAAAGGTTCCGATAGAAAATGACTGTTTCACATTTTTCTTTTATAAGAATATCATTATTCACCTAGAGTAGGCATTTTTGACGGTAACCGAAGTTGCACCTGGGCATCCTTCCAAATGCATTTTCCGCAAGACCAATTTCCATTGATTATTTTCAGTAACACGTTTTTTGCCTCCATATCGTTGAACCACATTGTACAATCGAAACATATCTATATCTTTTCCACCAAGTATTGGTGCTCGATTAATGGGAGTGCCTGAAAAACAAATTACAAGTAAATATTTTAAAGTTTCATCTGATTCCAATTTAAAAAAAAGTGAAGTATAATATTTCCCCTTCTTTATAAGTCATTTACCCAAAAAATATTCGGCTGTTAGATATATTTGCTTACATACTACTCAATTCAGACCATTCTCACGATTTTAAAATTACTCCTGAAAACGGGAAAGAAACAATACATCTAAAAAAGGAAACCTCTTTCTTCATGGAACTTATATAGTTGAGCAGTAAACTGATCCCTTTCCTCGCCGTATTCTTCATCAGTGCTGCTCCCGTTCTCTGAAGAACTACTCTCAGCAGAACTGAAAAAGACAGAATTTTAAAATAAAAGTTAGCAATGACAATAATGCCAATGAAATACCAATCATTATCTCATTTCATTAAATTAAGAGGGAAATTTGATGTACATCTTTTTCTCCACTTCTCGTTTTGCTTTTCCGGAAGCTTCCGAACGTTTTTTTTGATCAATCGAAGAAGATCTATGCTCGCGTTTCTTAGATCGCACATCATCATTATAAATTTGTGATCTTTCCCATCCGGCAGGAAAAATTTCTAGAAAAAACTTCATTAATCTTACAAATTATTTAAACAAAAAACGAAAAATATTCGTTTATATCATGAATTTACTAACCTTTTTCAACAAAAGCCACAGCTCGATCCATAGCAGCTCTGGGTGATGAATCAGGAAACTTGAGAATTGAAGTGCCCGGTGAAGACAATTTACTTACTGGACAAGCAAAACTAGAAAACGAAAACTAATTCAAATAAAAAATTTTAATGATTTAAATGAAAACATATGATAGCAAAATAAACTGACTGTAACCTTTTTTATGAAACAATTTAATACAAATATAATATGTGGAGACTTTGAAGATACTTCTTAATAAAATTAAAATGCCAAAACGTAGATCTTTCTGTCACTTAGTCCAACAGTTAGCCGCAGCAGCGCGCAAAAGCTGTTTCAGACAGAAATGTCAGCTATCAATCCATTTTTAAATTAGGTATGAAATAGTTCTGATTGCTTATTTAAACTAACACTCTGGAAATTCATTTCAAATATTCTCCTAGGATTTTTTGCAACAAGATTTCTTCCCTGGATAGTAGCTGAAACACTATAACTGTAATATTTGAAACATACTACTTTGAATCCTTGAAGCTCCGTAACAAAATATCACTTTTTCCAATACTTATAGTTCCCTTTGTTGAAGCCTTGAATGATACTTCCGCAACAACAACCGCCGGTGTCCACTTACCCTTCCGAGCAGCATCTTCATATACTGCTACAACGCTTCCAACTTTATATTGCTGAAATGAAAGTTTCCATATTACTAATACTGTCAACAATTTTGTTAGGAAACTTATGATGAGTTGGAGACAATCCTTCTGAATTTGATTTTATTTTTCGAATGTTTGAAATGATCTTAAATGAATTTTTATAATTGAAATTGTTGAAAAAACAAGAAAAATCTCACCTTTTTGATCTCATCAGTATCTTTTGACCGAATATTTTTCTTTGTCATCGGTTCCACTTCTTTATCTCGAAGTCCCTGTCGTTTCCGTTCGCTCTTCCGGTTTGTGTTACTGCCACTTATCATTTTATCACTTGTATGGGACTTATCATCATCATTATCATCACTACTGCAATGCTTTTTTCGTGCATGTATTCTTCCTTTTCCCTTATCTGCATCGTCAACTTCGTCATCACCATCATTATCATCATCATCATCATCATAATCCTCATCAATATTACTGTTTTCATCTTTATCACAGTTATAATCATCATCACCTAACCTACGCTTACCACCAGTGCTATTTGGTTCTTTGATATGTTTCAACGCATCTGTGGCAATTGCTGCTGCATAACGCTTCCTACGTGTTCGTGCAATAGATTTGGTGAGAATCTTATCGGCAATCATGCGTGAAACTGACGGTTTCGACATACGCGCAAAACGACGCAACCTCGAACTGCTCGAATCTTGGCCGTCATCATCCTCATTATTGTTATCGTCATCCTCATCATTGCCATTTTTCAAATCACGATTACTATTACTTTCTCTGTAGATTGCTGTGAACTCCCTACGCGAACTGCGTAAGTGCCTTGAAACTGATTTTGATGCTAATCGACGTGTACGGAGCGCACGATCTGATTGTGCAGAAACAATTACAGCTTCACTGATGCTATTACTTGTGTGAGACAGGGTAGTGCTAGAAGTAGTAAGTGTTGAACTATCTTCACTTGATGTCGCATCATCACCGTGATCCCTGCCATCTTCCTTATCTCCAACATTTGCCGATGTTGATTGTTGTCGCCGCTGTTTTGATTGTTCCAAATTTCTCCTATGCATAAAATTCATTTACATAATACTCAAGGTGCAGTGGCATGCTAAATGCGCGTAGTGCATGTTGACTAGACGAAAGTCAGTTTTTATGGTGCATATCATTGTTAACACACTTTTAATTCTCTAAAACAAATATTAATGCTCGTGTTTTGTTCATAAAAAACAGGAAAACCCATCTTTGTGCACACTATAAATTGATGTTATTGTAGATGAAGTAAATGTAAGTGAATACTAGATGGCATATTTTCAACAATGTTAGTAGAGCAAAACACTTCGAAAGTACAATGGTACAAGCTGCTTCGCCGATGGATGGCTTATGTCGCCTCGAGAAAAGCATTCTAGCTTAAATAGATTACTGTCCTAACCAAGAGCAAAAATAGAAATTTTCTCATTTATGCTGATTACCAAATACTTGGAAGACTAACAATATTTCAAAAACTTTGCTACGATAAAATGATAATTTCCTACAAATCGTTTTGTGCGCATGCCTTGTCATTCTTGTATTTTTTTCTACTCTTTACTGAACTGTCATGTACTCATGTTTCTGATGAATGAAAGACACGTTTATTTTCGAGAGTTTTAGATGAGAAATGACATGAAAGATACGTGTTCCGACAGACTGCAGTACTGACAGTTAGGTGCTTGCTGCACAATTCACCAAATATAAAACAAACGTGAATTTTGCACGATTCAAAGAGAAAAAGCAGGAGTGTGTAGCCTTACAAAAATAAAATGGTGGGAAAAAGAAAAAGATTTTGCAAAAAAATATGTAAAGTTGAAATTTTATTGATCGAACGAAACAATGATAAGGAAGGGAAGGGGAAGGAAGAAGACTAATGTTCTTCAACTGTTCTGACGCAGAGGAAAGAAGAGAAAGAGAACCAGAGAAAGACAGTGAACGAATGGGCAACGGATATTTTCTAGCGAAACCCATTTTCTTCCACTACTGCCTTTTACAATTTGGTGTTGATATTCTTTCGGATAAGGTGAAATTGAATTTTCCATCTTTGCTATCCCTGTGATTGAAACAGAATAGACAAGAAATGCCGAAATACTTAGAAAACGAAGATCGAGAAAGAACCAAAGTAAAGAGATTTCGCGAAAATATTGGAATAAGAAGAGACATAGAGAAGAAAACGTTTTTCTATCGTATCACATATATTAGCGAGGAAGAAAAGCTTTAGCGACTGTTATCGTTTTAGAAGGATGTAATAACAAATCTGATGAACACTTAGAATGGAAGTCAGTCACCACCAAAAGATACGATGACAGTGTACGTCCTTGACAGAATTTAACATTAACACAATTCATACTGACATTTTCCCCAATCTTTCTATTTAATTTTTATTTTCTTTCCTAGCATAATCAACTCTATGTGTGGCATATATTTTAAAACGATGTATCTTCCATTTCAACCACTGGCTTCTGAGGAATCAAGTAGTATATGTTGTCACCCTACGTTTAAAAAGACAATTTCAAAATTTAACTGATAAGCCAAAGGTACCAACTTCTAAATAATGGAAAAGATTCGACGTTATGACATTCATTTTAAATTTAAAGACTTTGTGTTATTGTTATGTTTTTATCCTTTTGATCTTGATACAAATGATGAGAAATTAGAAATCCATTGCAAATGACGAAAAAGAGATATAAGTTAAAGAATCCCTGTTATATTTAGATGATAAATATTCTATAAGTGACTCAGAATATGATATAAGTGTCAGAACTAATTCAAATGATGCCATCGTACGGATCCATTTCATTCATGTATTAATTTTAGTCTGTACTCATAAATTACTTTGAAAATGATAGAAAAGAACCTTTTTTGTTTTCCTTTTCGATCGTCAAGAACAACTGGACTACTAAATGATTCCGGTTTGTACAGCGGCATTGCATCCAAATTGACATCTTCATTAAAATGTCTAGCACCTTTGATGCACACCTGTGTACGCCGTAACTGTCTTTCGTCGCCATCATTAAAGACTGAAAATAGTGACAGCAGTAGGCAATAGTTGTATTCTTTTAGCTAAATTCACAAAAACTCTATACCCATGCAAAACAACAATGATTTCCATTTAATTTTTAATACAAATGGATTTTTGCATTTCAAATTTTTTTGTAATCCATTCAATAAATGTAGGATTGACATCAACAATACACACAGTGACAGAAATACTTACCAACAACGTATATGCTGTTATCTTTAATATTTTGTATAACACCTTTATAAGTCGCTTTTCCCTGAACGATTTCAACTTGTTGGTTAACTTCCAGAGAACCCTTTATTTCAGTATGATCGGCAAATATGGTACCATAAGGTGGCGTTTTCAACAAGATCTACAAATCAAAAAAAAAGAGAAATAACCCCGTACTTCCATTTTAAAAATAATAAGGAAGCTAAAAGTTAGTTGCAATCAAATAAAGACCGTCCTAATTGGAGAAGCCTCAATTTTTATTAGGGATGGACTTCAAAAAAGTTAGAAGACACTGGATCACCATAGAGATATAATACTTAGCCTTTTACTCTATGTAAAAAAAGGGTGAAATCATATGCATAAAATGTATAGAAGCTTTAATTTTATGAATGCTTAGTAATTTCATATAAAAATGTTTAGTACTAATAACTAACTTTACATTTTACTGATTTCGTCATACGTTTCACTTTGGCTTCGCAAAATGCTCCTTTAAATTTCGCACTGACTTCAGTGCCAACGCTTAGAAACGGAGGATCGTCGGACTGAAAATATAAGTTTTATCACTTCATAGGTAAACTTGTACACAGCAATAAAGCCATCTATTCACGAAAATTCCCACTTCAATTTCTGTAATATTTTTAAACTGACAAAGCGCTGATCAGTGCCCAGCAGTTTTCAAAGTAACCATCGTCTATACATGTAAGTACTTGAAACCATTTTATTGAGGTAGAGACAAATTTAACAAATTTGGAAGAGATTTTTCTGAGAAAAATGTAAAGCAAATAAAAATAATTTTCACGGAGCAAACAAATCACCTGCATTATCGCTTATAAAGTATCCGATATTTTGTTAAATATTATGCGTAATACTAAATGCAAGTACTCTTGAATCAGAATAATTGGAAAACCCTGAAGTCAGTTGATCAATCACTGAAAATTAACAAGTGCAGAGAATTGAATTTGAAATAACGTAAATATACTGAAAGCATGCTTGGCAGCATTGAAGATTCGACAATTCGAGAAATCAAAACCGAAGAAAAAAGAAGACAGATATAGAATAGGACACGAAGAATGGATTTCTACAAAAAGTTCTAGTGTACCTAATTAAAGTTAACTTAGGCAAAATATGTACCGAAATAACTAAATACCAGAAATACATAAAATGGTAAATGTACAACTTTTGTAGAAATCCACTCTCGTAAATGGTAAGTATACAAAAATGGTAAATATACAAAAAATAAGCCTGTAATTAGTTAAATAAAGCAATAAATATCAAAATATGTAATCAATCGAAGTCATGTGAAAATATAAATAAGCATACGATAAAGTTTGCAATTAACTGAAATAACTAATAATATGACATAATAATAGCATATCGAGATCACTTGATAAATCCCTTACTCAGGAGCAAAAGTATCACATTTGAACAAACCTTTGGATGACATGACCCTGAATTTACCTCCAAGTCATGATCCACCGATTTAATGTCGTTGCATGCAACGGTAATATAAATCACGGTCTCACATAAATATTTTTCTAACTCAACAAAATTAAAGATATTTAAATGCAACTATCAAATCTGACTGCAAAATTGTTACAATATAAAGATTTTGCTTAACTTTAATAGTATAACTTATTTTAATTGAAGTATGTTTTTCAGTATTTGGTAAGAAAACACTATTACGAATGAGAGCTCCACCGTTTTCTTGTTTTATAAACTGGCTGAAACCGCTAAAATTTATCATCTCTACATATCCTGTCATCGGCAGGCGTACATTTACCGTTGTATGTAACAGTCCTCAATCGACAGTACATGTTGACATTCGAAATGTACGTAGACGTCTTGATACGTCATCGAGCAATGAGAGCAGATCGTTGTATTCATCGGAGGCATCGAATAATCGGAACGAGTATCAAAATTTTGTCTTCTTATTTATAAGTTGCTTGCAAACTTAGTTGAATCATTTTTCGTCACATATGTGAAATGTTCCTTTATCGGACATTGATTTTATGCATTTCCCGATTAAATTATCGGTAGAGTCATCTACTCAACAGTTCGAATTCAGGAACGATTTTATCTTGCTATCTTTTAAGAAATTAGCTTCCTTCCGTTCTTTACATTCTGTGTCGTACACGGTAAGAAATGCCATCATTGATAGCATATAGATCGTTTAGAGAGATCCTAGAATGGAATATGTATCAGTCTTGATGTTGCCAGTGCTAAAATCGAGGAAGGAAAAAGGCTAAGATTATATGTCTGTTTTCTTTGTTGTGGGATTCTGGACTGGATTTAAGGAGGAGAAAAAACATCTTGATTCGAACATTATCAATTTTTTTTGCAAAGAATCTTGTCGTAAACTAATTTGACCGTTTTGTTCAAATTATGAACCTATAACGGCAGTAATCAGGGGTTTCAGTTCTATGGGAAATTTTTTTACCAAAATTCTTTTTTACTTTATTTTTTTCAGTGTTCCAGTTGTGAAAGCTTTCGCACATATTCCCGATAATTCTAACGAACCGATTGTAGCAGTTTATTGGGATGAAAACAACAAATATAATCGATTCAAGGTGATCTTTTTCTTTATTCTTCTCAAGCAGTTCTAGTACATTCTGTAAAAATAAAAATTGACAAGACTTTCTGTAACTATTGTCAAGCCATATAAATATTTGCGAACGAGAACGAAATTCCGTTACAGTTTTTTCTGAACACTTTTTTCTAGGAGCATTCGGGAGGATCGATAACGAAGGCTGAAATTGAAGTCGTGTGCTTAGCATTAAAACAAGTATGTTGCTCTTTGATACGTATCAATTTTTTGTCCCAATTTATTTTGCTGTAGTTCCCTTATTTTTTCTAGAAACGATGAATCTTCAACTGTTCTTATGTTGTTATTTGATTTTTAAATTTGTAAAATTATAGCATTGCAGGCAATTTTTGAAATGAATTTACCACATGTCCATATTATTACGAATTCGAAATTTGTTTGGAAGCATTTTGGTAGAATGTCATTATGGTGGAGTCTGGATGAATTTCTGCAAGAAAAGTCGATGACGTTTAGCCCTTATTCCGCCGAAGCCGAGGATCTATATCGGTTACTTCACATGATCGATGTATGAACACTTCAGTAATGCATTGTATTTTTGCCGATAGTGAAATGATTCAATGTATTTTTTATCGAGACTGAATCTCTCGCATGTATCTTATCGACGATCTGTATTGATTAAAATGGCTTCAGTGAATCCTTCTTTTGTTTTCATTTAAAGTTATGGAAATAATTGGATAAAACTTTTTAGGCGACAATCGAATACAGTTCTTCCATTGAAGAAGTGGCTGAAAGACTTTTCGAAAATATAATGGACAAGAAAGTAAACAAGGGAGAATGTAATATAATTGCGAAAAAAAAGCTAACTCCAGAATCGTCTTCATCTAAAGCAGCTTTAGCGAAATTGCACAAAAAAAGCGCGGGTAAAAGATAATTCCATCAATTTACAATATAGCAATTACAAATTATCAGAAGTGGAAATTTGCAGCTACTTTGGATCAATAATAGTATATACAAAATGCTAGCTGAACAGAATTTTTGTTAATTTAGTTCTTGATTTTACGGTACAAATCTCTCAGAATCGATATTTCAATGATAGTTGCAGTCTATGTTTGATTATATTATTGGATTGTATTTTCTTCCTCATAATTTCAGGTTTATTTGTACCAGAAATGTCGTTCGCTGCGGGTTCGAAGAATTAGTAAGCGTGAAAATTTGTTTAGAAGTCTTATCAATCTTCATCAAATATATTTACAATCTGCACCAAGAATATATTCAGGCTTCTGAGCCGTGGAACAGTTTAGATTTATTTAATGAACTAATTTGTTTGCTAGACTACTTTTTTCTAGTGTTTCCAAAAATCTGTTGAATGACAGCGTCCCCGTTGTCTATACCTGTGGCGTTTTGCATATCGAAGGAAGTGAAAAAAAATATCTAAAAGCAGGTTATGGTGTTTACTGGCCACATGAATTGGGGCTAGGCGCTGGAAGACGTTATCATTTTTATCCAGTAACTTTGGTTCGATGTCAATTACAAGCTATAATTGACGCTCTTCAGCAGGTGACCGTTTTGTCTAAACCTCTGTTATTTTTTTCATTTGATGCAAGTTTAAAATTTATTGTTTATGATTATTTACGGTATTTTTGATTCCCCTTTAAGTTATTTGCTGCATAACGCTACAGTCTTATGCAAAAAAGTGATTTTTAGGCTATCGATCAGAATTATCATAGTATTATTCTTCGTACTGACTGTGTCTCTTTTTTGGTTCACCACTCACGTCGTTGGTTAAAAGCCAATGGTTCCTATGTGAGATATCATGATCAGTATCTGAGAATCATGGATTTATGTAAAAACGTCAACGTACGACTTCTTTATTTAAAAATTTATAAACCTAATAAAAATCGAAAATCTATGATAGGGACAATTTTTTCCATCACTTTTGCTCGATTTAAAAACAGTGATTTTAACACTTTCCTTTATATTCCTCTTTTGGTTAAAATTTTAGGTTCGATTTCAATCAGCAAGTGATCGAGTTGCTTTAAGTCAAGCAGAAACTTTGGCTGAAAATGGCGTTTGCTTACCCGTACCATCCAGAAGATCTCAAAAGAAAATGTACGATAGCAAAACTTCATCTGTTCCGGATATAAAATGTTCACTGTAGCAATTACGTGCTTGTAGTTGGCTATTATACAATCATTATTTGATCGCTGTTATTTCTGTACATTATTTGATTTAGCAAATAACATGAATTAGCTTATAAATTATAACTATTGAAAGTTCCTTGATTTAAGTTTTCTGACTTTCTTAATTTATAAATTTTGATACTCGAAATGAAGGTAGCACAACCTACGCACAAAATTTGCTTGCAACTTGAGTATGACAAACAACAACAATATTTGATGATTATTGGAACAGTAAATAATGAATTGTTATAATTTATTGTATAATTTCTTGTCATATTGGTTATGCTCAATTCTTTGGATTTAAAATTCGGACGAAATTTTGAAATTTGGAAGGACCTGAACATTGATGTTGAGTGTACATAAATAAGCTTGCTATTTCCATTACGACATTATTTTTCGTTTTAATAACCGAGATAGGTCGTTCTATTGTGGTAGACGAATTTCTTATATTTTTCTCTTCAGGAGGTTTGTTTCTTATATCTCTCTCTCTTGAAGTCAGGCTATTTCTTGCACTTCGCATTGATGAAATCTATTTGAAAAGTTCAATTACTGAACTGAATTTAGTTTTTTCCGAAATTGTGAATATTTTGGAGTCAGTCTTCTGAGATTTTCAATAATTTAAAAATTGATAATAACTCTTGATTTACGTCATACATTTTATTTTAAACAACCAGAACAAAAGATTTTTAAGACGAAAAGAAAAAAAACGATGAAGGGAAAAACTAATCAAAGGATGAGAAGCAAAAATTATCCGGTGGTTGTAATCTCTAACGGTTGTTTCATTCTGTGTTTATATGCAGTCCTTTAACCCTGAATGTATTGCAAAGAATAAATTCAAGATATTCCATACGTTATCATCATTTTCAATCTCCTATTATTTTTTTCTAGTTAATTTGATGTATCACTAAATTAAATTTTTGACCAACTCATAACCGTGAGAATAGGAAAATTAGGACTTGAAGTCATGATGGAAATTCAATAATGACAATAAAGCTAATCTTTTTGACTTCATATTTTCACAATTGTATTCTCAGACACTACCGCGCAATATCCATCAAGTGGGAAAGTGAAGGAAGAAGTAAGTGATATAGTATCACCTATGAGATTTCTTAGATTTTGACAGTAAAAAAAATGCTGCCGAGCTAAAGCACTTCTTGTAAAACTGTGTTGCTCGGGTATTTTATCTTTAAACAAAAGTGAATTATGCCCAAGTTATTTTAATTAGGGTAACTGTACATCTTACTATTTCAGTTAATTGATAAACTTTCCAGGTAGAGAATTAAGGTTAAAATTAATTCAAAACCTTCCAGATACTTAATTCTTTATTTTGAAGAACTTTGATTTCATATCGATCTTTGTTTTTTTCACTCCACAGCTTTACGTTATAGATATACTTTATTTAAGTTAATTTGGTAAGATGAAAAAGGAAACCGAAATAAACCGGCATTTATTTGAAAAAAAATAAACAAGAACTTAGGTTAAGTAAGATAAGTAAAAAAGCGCTGAGTTGCCAAAAATTGAACTTCTAGAAGTAATTGAAGATTAACTTTAAAAATTTTTAAATGGACTTAACATTCAATTTCATACCTGAAGAATATGAAGTTTTTCAAATTAACAATGGATTTTTCTTGTAGTTGCGATATTCAAAAGTTGAAGGAAACAATAAGTCAGCATCTTTGCGCAAAATAGAAAGTAAGAACGTAAGTTTTTATTTTATGATTCCTGTCATCAATTTATCCAGTATGTATACGTATTTTGTATCGATATTATCCGTTAGGTGATACATTTGATCTGTTATGTTGTACTATTTGTATTCAACCCGTTGATCAAATATGCAAAATACTGCTAGCGAAATGCTGAAATTATGATTTTTTCCTTTCTAAATAATCAATATTTTTTCAATCAATTAATGCTGCATTAAAATAATGTCAGCATGCAGTTTTGCAGGAGTGAGTAAACTTTGATTAATTAAACTATGTGAAATATTCTCTTGCATGAAATATGTAAGCGTGTACAGTAGTATATATTAGATATAACTAAGACTGGTAAATTGTGATAAGGGAATATCGAACAACAGTTGTAGATTCATAATTATCTCTTCGTTATTAAATAAATTAAATAAATAGCCAATCTCTAGGATCGTTAAAAAAAACTATCTCCAGAATAATGTGAACTTACAAAAAGATACAAATCAGCCAAAAGATTTGCCTTCGACCCCATCATCGATAACTTCAAGTATGCTTTTTCTGTTTTAAATTAAATATTTACACTGATAAATGATGTGAGACAAATTTTAGAGAAAAAGTAAAGTTTTGAAGAAGATAACAGGAAATGATAAAATTGTTAAATGCTAAAAATTCTTTTACCATAAAATTTTATTTCCAAACAAATGATGATTCGAAATGTTTATTAAAATAACAAATAATAGTTCAAAAATTAAAAATTTGTTTAAAATTGACACCTAGTTAGTATTGATTGTTTGTTAAAATTGATATACGATTAGAATTATCAGTGATTTCTTGAATAGTTTATCATTCGCTATATGAAATTTTATCAGATTTATCAGATTGAATCAATCGATTTAGCAAATTCTTAAGTTGTATCTGATACAAAACTATTAAGCAATTGAATTTTATTGCTAAAATTAAAGAACAATTTATATTGTTAGTACAATTAAAATGCAATATTGTTATACTTAAATCATACTAACAAATATTTTCAAGTTAAAATGAATTTCAGTATTATTCTTTGGTAATTTTGGAAATAGAAATTTGTTCGTGAAAAAAATTACGTAAACGGTCAAAAGGATTTCCTTTCCTAATCGATTAGTTATAAATTATCATCAATGAATAATGATTTCTAAGAAAAAAATTATTTCAGCAAAAATCTACATATATTTGCAGATTTATCTCAGGAAGGTGAAGTGTCTTGTGAAGTTTCGGATGCGAATACTACAGATGTTAGGATTTACTTTATGATAAAGATTTACTTTAATTATCTATGATAAAGATAAAAGCCTAAAATAATAGTAATTACTGGAATATTTAGAATATTAGAATATTTTAATTTAATCATACCAATTGTTTATAATTACTAGTTATTTATTATTTGTCGGCCATCTTTTGTAACCGTGACAAGATTAAGCATGTACTTTCTGGATTGCGTGACTTCTATTCTAGTTACGTGGAAACAAACTGCTGAGTTCCGTATCAGGCAGGTGTGATATCGTTAGGCTTGCGCTGTACCTCAAATTTGGGTAATTAAATCTCTATTCGGACAGATATGATACCTACAATAATACAACATTGGTACATCAACATTAACAATATATACAGGAGAGTCATAAAGACGATAT
>JABVXU010000198.1:0-97170 GCA_013365365.1 Cruorifilaria tuberocauda | reverse complement strand
GACTAATATACAGTTATATTAATGAAATTTAAATTTAGTATGAATAGGAATATCTCACTGATTTATTTTTTTTCATAACTTATTCATCATTGAAAACTTTTCTTAGACTTAAAATGAAGAAAAATTCAGGTGAAGCAGGAAAACTGTACTATTCTCTAAACAATGCTACTGCGCGTAAATTACCCATATTTTATGCTCAATTTTTGGATCAAATGTTGCACAACGTTAGTACCATTTCGGTTTTAACTAATGATGAATTCGAAAAATTAGTATCTGAATCAGAACTCCTGATAAATGTGAATCATCCTGTCGATATCAGTAAGACACATCTCATTGCACTTAATGAACCGAAATATACAAAAGATCGGAAAGAGCCTGAAATTGGAATATTTCATGCTGGAATTGATTCTCCAACAATTTCATGGGAGTATATCTGTCCAAATGATAGGATTGATTTTATTTCCAAAATACAGGCAGGTTCTTTCATTTTCTTCTCGTTTAGATTCTGGAATGATAAAATGAAACTTGAAGAAGTATTAGATTAATTATTTAAGATACTAAATTATCTTAAACCAATTCATTATCGCATAATATGAGAATATGTTGGGATTAGGAAACAATTAAAAGATAAAGTTACGGAAGTTATCTGAATTTTTCATAATCTAGGTATCGTCACTAGTAATTGTCGACTTCACAAAAATGCCTATTGATACTGATAATATTATCAATTCGTTCTCCACTAATGACATCGTTATTTTGCTAAATAGTGATGGAGATGAGGGAATTATCAATTTTCGAATCGCTAATGCTCATTGTTTATTAGATATCAGAGAACAATCCACTGAATCATTAATACCATTTTTTGAAAAGGTATTTCGTCAAAAATTCATTAATTAAATCTTTCAATTTCTTGAAAAATACTAATTAAAAAGTACTCGTTTAATTCTAAAAAAGAGCTGTTTTCTTCCTAATTTCTCTTTTAAAAATTGAATTGAAATTTTTTTTCGAAATTTCGCAATACTTAAATAGTTATTTTTAAACTGGAAATGATACTTGAGAGGAGTGGAAATGTTGAAACTAATTCAAATTTAGTTTAGCTTGCAAATGGATATTCGGTGGAAGAATGTTCAGAATTATTACAGTCTGTTAAGGTAAGATTGTTTGGCAATCGCTCTTCCAAAGTTCGCTGTAGTCGAGCAGAAAGTACAAGAAAGCTACTTATTGATGTGGATAATGGATTACTTGAAAACTTAACTGTTAGTAAGAATGATCAAAGAGAAATTGATAACTTTAAAGGTCATTATCGATCTTTTAATTCCTTCACAATTTTTTGCTTTAAATTGAAAAGAAAATTGAATACTCACCTTTTTCCACTATGAAATTACATTGAATAAAACTTTAATTTAATTTCTGAAATCTTAAAATTGATGTAATAAAATTCATTTTTCTTCATATTATTCAAATTTTCATCATTTAAATTGTATTATTCCTTTAAAGAATTACCATCAACAATACAGCTCCATATACTGGATATAATGAAACAAAAAGTGAAAACAAATGAAATTCAATTATTTGTGGAGAAATTGGAAGACATCTATGATCACTGTAAAGATGAAACATCACCGAACTATTATGAAGTCGATGATCTGCAACAGTTATTCGTTCAAACAACGCATGATGAACAAAATTTTATTCTAAAATTTATCAAGCATCTTTTTAGAGGTTCTTTTAAAACCTTCCATAACTTCTTATGCTATATTAATGCTTAGATTTTGAAATCTCTGTTGAAATAGAAGTTTATAAAAAAGAAACTCAACAAGTATAGCTTAATAGAATTGTAAGCAATATGTTGATTTCGTGAAAATATTCAAAGTAAATATTGTCTTTTTACGAATATTTTCATAGTAACAGAATAATTAGTATATGCAGATCATCTTTATGGTATATATAACGATGTGCAGACCTCAAAATTGGATAATCTGGAGGAGCTGATGAAATCATTAGCAAATAATGTTCGTGTGACAAGGAAAAAACAACGAAGAAAATTTAAGGCACGCGGATATCACTCTGAGGGTGAAAGTATGTTTCAACTTCAGTATCACGGATAAAAACCTTATTTATGCTTTAGAGAATTCAGTAAAAACAATCTTTGTAGATTCTCGTCGCAGTTCTGTGTCGGAAAACACGGACTCAGATGCAGTTGTTGTTGATGTTGAATTTCAAGAATCCGAATAGTTAATATGTTTCTCAAATATAAAAGAATAATTACAATTTGTTGAAAATGTTTCTGGTTAATGGGGCAGTAAAATTGTTTTTAATACTGTCATTCAACAACATTCTAAAATAAAAATTGTAAAATGTATTATCCAACAGAATTAAAACTAAGTTACATCTTGAAGTAAGTGAAATGAAAATTAAGAATGTTCATCAAAATGCATTGGATGCACAAAAAAAGTATAACAGAGTATTCAAAATAAAAGTGTAATGAGAGATTTTACGATTTGCATGGCAGTCATTTGAGACCAAAAAAATTCAGCACAGATGATATGGCACGCCTTACAAAGAATATTTCTATAAAAAGTTACAAGATTTTCATGAATCTGTTATAATCTTATATATATATATATATATATATGTATTATATAATAGGCTTTCTTTCATTTTTCCAGCTACAGAGCTAAGTTTTCGAGGCTTACAGTAACTTCATTTATAATTAAAAAATTTTCAATAAAGATGGAAAGAATAAAATTGTTATTCATCACTTATAACATAATTAGGATGGACAACGACAATAGGATCCTCATCTGTCTCTGCATTCAACTGAATTAGAATATTGTCTTCCGTGATAAGACGCCTGATAACGCGTTCACAGATAGTTTTTTGGAGATTATACTCTTCCTCCGAGTCGATACTTTCTTCCATCATATCCAAATACCTAAGGATCGATATTAAAAATACTAAATTACAGACCCACCAACCAAAGGTTTCAAATTAAATATTTTGTTTTAAGGAAATATTAATTTATAAAAAAGCAACCATTGCACAAGCTGTGATTGCCGAACGCCTTCCCAATTCTCAGTACTTTCCTCCGTTTCTTCGTCATGTCTGATATGCAATACTAGCATATCGGCTATCCGTTTATAAAGTTCGAATCTACAAAACTCAGTTTCATTGCAGATATCGAAAGCTGTACTATCAGAGAAGCACATGTAAAAATAAATCACATATATAAATCGCTGGATTGTTATAAATCAAAGAAACTCACTTGATTTTTAATTTCCCGGAATCAACTTTTCTCGTTCCATCATCTTCAGTTCTGACTGCACTTCCTTCCACTGCTCCATTTCGTTCACGAAGAGTACTTCCTCCTTCAGCACTTAGTTCTCCTGCATCCATTATCTAAATATTTGTTGCTCAGAAACATTGCACTGTTATTTTGAATACTATGACTTGCTATCCAATCTATTAAAATAAAAAAATGATAATGAGATTTGAAATGAAAGAAATAAGTATGCATACTTCAGCTTCCAAAAGTGCATCATCTTCTTGCAAAACGATATCAGGCTGTTCGATGCGTACTATCGATTTACTCAGTAGCTTTGAAGCTTCATGAACGTGCTCCACTTTTACCTAAAATAAATTCATTCTGTTATAATGATAAGTAATAAGTCTAAATAAGTCTGTGAGAAGTAAATTTATGGTCTTGAGCATATAAAGAGATGACTGTGTTCTTGTGAACGGTCATTGTAAATGAATAAATAAGGGTTAAAAAAGAAAGTTAGTTAACAAGTTATACATCAAATAAAAATTTTGAGAACTCAGAATTAATAGCGTAAAATTCACCTCGCCCTCACAATGAAGCCGAGCGAGAGCTTCGGAAAGTCGTATTAACGATTCTAATTGTCGTACAGTTATTCGCCAAGATGATGCAGTTGAATTATTACTATCGCTCATACGCAAACGTTTATACTCAGAAACCAAAAGCAGTGCAGCTGCATCACTAATCTAGAAATTTGAAGCTTATTTTTTACATATGATTGGTCTTCAAAGAATTTGAAAATTTTTTGAATTCTACATTTAGAATTTGGAATCTACTTCATTCCAATTACCACTTTCTCTTTTTCTCGAAATATTTATATCCTTAATTTGAAATTTTACCTTCGGCTTGAAGCATCGAGCAAAAGTAATGTAGCGATGAATATCATCCAGGCTGTATACTGTTTCTAACTTTTCTTGAGTTGCTAGTTGACGATGAGTATCCAGTATGCGACGAGCTATTGCGTAATCTACGATCTGACAATTATCATAGTGAACTCCATATATTATTTAACAAATCAGAAACTTGCAAAATTCCTTTCAAGTAAAACTCAATGCAGTTAATCAAGTGCATTGATCTAATTAATAAAACTTGCTTTAAAATAAATGATTGAGACTGCTACACAAAATCAAGAATAATTAAAGTAAATTCATTATTGTTATTTCCAAACGACTAAAGAATTCAGATCAACCATAAACATATTTACGTTACCTCATTACATTCATCAACTAGGATAAAGAAAAGATCGAATCTAGACATAATAGGTGCAGAAAGTTGTATGTTATTCTTTAATGGTCGTGACCGATCATAACGGCCACCAACTGGATTTGCTGCTGCTAGAATTGAAGCGCGAGCATTCAAAGTTGCTTTTACACCGGCTAAATAAATGAAATTATTTTATGCAGTATCTTGTCAAGGATATATTCGATAGTACAAGAAATAGGTACGGTTAAATAATTGTAATGAGATAAGAATGAAGTTTTTCACCTTTCGTTATCGATATGGTTTGTTGCTCCATGGCCTCGTGAATTGCAACTTGATCTTTTACATCCATCTTGTCAAATTCATCAATGCAACAAACACCCTGAAATAATTATTTCACAGAAACCAATAAAATCTCTTAAATTTTATCAAAAATTATTGAAAGAAATCTAGGCCTTTGATTCTTAATCTTCCTCTTTTTGTCAAAAATAAATCAGAACATATTTTAAAACAAACATTGTCTGCGAGCATCAAAGCTCCAGCTTCAATAACAAATTCAAATGACTCTTCATCTTTTACAACTGCCGCTGTTAAACCAGCTGCTGATGATGCTTTACCAGAAGTATAGACCGCTCTTGGTGAAAAGTGCTCTACTGTCCTGAAATAACAATAACTTTTAAAAGATTAAGAAAAATATTCAACAATAGATATTTAATTTGAACGATAATAACTAACTTCAAAATTTGACTTTTCGCTGTACTTGGATCACCAATTAAACAAACATTTATATCGCCACGTAAAGTAGTTCCTTCCCCTTCACTTCGTTTCTGAACACCACCAAAAAGCATCAGAAGTACTCCAAGCTTCACCTGCAAATGAAACTCATGCCTTAATCACTTAATTACTCTTTAAGCTCAAAAACCTTTCAACTCCAATCCGAAAGTTTTATTTCAAATGAAACTATGGCTAATTTTTCCACAAATAATAATTTGCTAAAATGAAAAATCAAAAGATTATCAAATCAGCACTAAGTACTACAATAAACGATAAATAACCTCGTCATTTCCGTAAATGTCTGGAAACAAACTGTTAATAAGATTCTGAGCGATTGATTTATCTTCACTCATTTTACGCATCACTTTCTTTTCATTTTCAGATAACTGTGACCACAACTCATTATGATCTAAATCTTCACGTGCGAGAACTCGACTACCAAACTAGAAGAAAATTAATAAATAACGAATTGATTTCATCTTATATCATCCATTTTTTCCTGTGCATGAATAACTGCTTGATAATTCTAATCATCAAAACTCTCATTTATTTCTGCGAAAAAAGATTCGTAGAAGAGTTTCAGTATCAGGTTTCACTTAAATTTAATTCCCCCTTTATTCAGTGGCTAATACTTAAGTATATGATTAGCACCAAACCGAAGGAACTGAGGCCGTAACGTTACATGCTAAGAATGCCAATTTATAATTCATATCTCGAACGCCCAAAGCCTTCAGACCAGTAATACCCTCTTGTTCTTTTCCTATACCACGACGACGATTACGACTCGAAGCCTCCGCTCGAAGACCTTAAAATGAAACTATTTGAAAATTTCTTCATATAACCTAAATTTAAAATTGAACTTAATACTGAGAAATTGATACCTGGAGCACTCAGCTGAGCTACATCTGGAATAACAATCAGAGCACCAACGAAATCACACCGATCACCGGGTTGTATGGTTTCAACAAGTTCACCGCGTAATATAACATCCAAACTTAACGGAATACTACCTCGCGGTAATTCCGCCTGTGTTTCTTGCATACGTATTTTCTGAAACCAAAAAAGATGTACTATTCAAAGCATCATGAAACACTAAAAACTTCAAATATTCAGAAATACCTGAAAATCGATAAACGATGACTCGTAGATATCCAGCTGAAAACGACCGCGATTATTGCACTGCTGATTTGAACATTGTGCCGGCTATAAATCTACTTTTTTTTAAGATGAGGCTATTATGAAAATTAATAAAACTAGTAATGCAATTAATAATGCACATTTAACTCAGAAATTCGTTAATTGTGAAGCGGACCACAAAGGATATATGTGTCATAATTTTATACCAAATTTCTAACTTGACAATGCAATTGATCAGCATCAAACTATAAATTTTATCAAAAAAACAATACTGGTGTGTAGCGGAATTGTTGTTCAACATTTTTAATTTTCGTCCCACAGTCATCGCAAATAAAAACGCCTTTATGAAGTTCAGGATGTACTGGATGTGTCCGAACTACTTGTCCCGAAATACACGTCAAAGCACCAATTTTACTCGCCGTCAATTCACGAACTCTAGATCAAAGTTAAATATGAAACAATTTGGATGCAAATTTTTGGGTAATTAATGAATACTGCGATGTTTTCCTATAAACTCTCATAGAGAGAAAAGAGAAACAGCTGCACAAATCTGATTCACAAGATAACAAGAACGAGATAGACGACACCTGAGCTTGTTTCTGATTTGTCCAATGCTGACATAAAATTCTTTTCTTTGCATTCGTTGCCTTATATTATCATCGTTGCAGCCATCCATAACAATTAGATACAAAGCTCTACACAGATACGGATATAGTCTGCAGAACATAACTTGTCGAAAATTTTTCAAAATTTCAATTTTGATTTCAAATTAATTTCATCATTGTTCGAAGATGCAGAAGATATTAAAATTATGAATTTTACCTGTAGAACTGCAATTCGAGCGCTGATGCAAGAGTATTGCTGAAGGAGAAAAGGTCGTCGAATTGAACGAATAGCGTGTTGCGTTCTGGATGGTAGAGATGTGGAATTTCCTCTTTATAGATAAGCGTTCCATTTGTATTTTCGAATCTAGCAATAAACTTCGTTTGATGTTCCGTAAAACGTATATGAGATGGAGCTCAGATTTAATTAAATAACCCTTATCAATCTGTGTCAAACTGACACTTTTAAAGTATTTTAAATCGAAAAATTCTACCTGCATGAAGAAATAACTTGAAAGGATGAACGGAAATAATTGGTACAAAAGTATTTCTTACTCATTGATGAAGCGATAGAATTCATTTTGTACATGTGTTCCTTCCGAATCAATAATTTTTGGAACTACAATACTGCTATCCATTAATTTTTCGTTGCACAAAACGGTATGATATACTTCCTGAAAGAAAAAGTATTACCTACCATATCGTTTTAGAAACCAGATTACATTCAGATAATATAGTATTCAATATTTCAAAGTATAATTAAATTGGAAAAGTATTTTATATTCGAATATTTAAATTAAATGATTCACAAAAAGTATTTAAATTTAAAAAGTGCTTTATAATAATTCATGATAAAGTAATAAAGTCTAGAAAATTTTTCTGGAAATAATTGAGATTTATAGAATACTTCCTCTCTCTAATTAGGTAATTGGTTTTTTCTAATTGAGCCAGTTTATATCCATAACGACGGCACTCAACTACTGGATTAAGTTATTTCAGTAGTATTTTAACTAATTCCTCATATTTCTGCAATCTTCTCATACCTTACTATTTTTTCCAACTTTAATCACTACTCTTATTTAATATTTTATTAATAGCAAATTATATGCGCAATCCCTAACCACACAGTATTTCATATACCAGTTAATCTTTAGATTCTAATACATTAATTATTTATTTCCATCCTATCCATTTCTACCGACTTGAAAACTAATCGATTCCAAGAGTTTCCACTCGGAAAAAGAAAAAAATCATTTATTCTTTATGCAAGAAAATCTTCATGAACTACTGTACGAGTCATGAACGAATCTTCTCAAGTTAACTTCTAGATAGTTCCATCTGCAAGTAGAAAACGATTTCTTGCTTAATTTGGTTTACATCTAAATCATTACATGCATTACGCCAAGCAGTTCTTATCTTACGAAGCTTTCACAACACTTAAATGTTAACCATTTTCATTAATGCAAAAACACATGTACAAGCATCAAAGATAAAGAAACACATTCTTAGCTAATATTTAACCGCTGAGTATTTTCTGAAATCATTTTCATCCCTATTTTAGCACTACTAATTAAATTTCTCTCCTCAGTCATCCATCCAAACCTACCGAAAGAAAAGAGAAAAACCAAAACCGGTCAGATTTATAATTTGTCTTTTTCCGCCATTCCCGTTTTGCAACAAACTTTCACACCATTTCACACCAAATTTTCAGTT
Source organism: Cruorifilaria tuberocauda (assembly GCA_013365365.1). Taxonomy (NCBI): domain Eukaryota; kingdom Metazoa; phylum Nematoda; class Chromadorea; order Rhabditida; family Onchocercidae; genus Cruorifilaria; species Cruorifilaria tuberocauda. The sequence continues at coordinate 88,425 of JABVXU010000198.1, read as the reverse complement.
TCCCCCCATTCCCCGACACGGAAGTTTTCATACGACCCCGTTGGGAAGGGCCGTTGAAGTGAAAAGGAGAAATCTATCTATGAGTCACGGGTTACTTGAGTCTCCGATGCTTTGGTCAAATGGGTCGGTCATTTTTGGTAAGTTGCCGGGTCAGCAAGCGGTTGAACTCTCCTCTGTCTGTGTTATGTATTATTTGAATTTTATTCTTCAATATTTTAAGTTAATGAAAAATTACTTTAAGTATTGTTTCTCGTGTAATAAATAATGACGTACGTTATTTGTGTAGTCGTTTTTTAAGAATTCTGTATTATTGCAGTTACATCAATCTAGATTTTTGAAATGCATTATAATCACTGCCTACTATTCTAGTAATATCACTATATTATCGATTTTTTCAACATTTTTCCTAAGAATATTTCAGGAACAAGAATATGTAAGAAATGTTTGCATTGAATGAATTATTGAAATTTTTAAACTTTCTATCCATCCATCATAGTAGAAATATTATAAATTAGACCTCAATTAGTAATTATGTATGATTTCGTGCTACAGAAATCTGAAATTTTCGAAAAATAACGTATGATTGGATTCATTTCTCCATTTCGCAATTCATGTATTTAAGGTTTATACACAATTTTACTCGAGAATGGCTTCATCTTCACGTCGATTAAAAAAAGTTTGTGGCTTTTTTTCAACTTAAGCGGTTCTTAGTCCATTTTTCAATAATAACGCAATTGATTTAAACATTAATGTAGAATGATATGAACTTCATAACGATAATTCTTTTTTCGAAGAGATAATGCTTTCCATTCCGCCATGAAAAAAGGAAGAATTATTTAGTCATATCAATATTATTGATAACTTTTTGGTGTTCAAGTTGTGTATTCCTTACTGATTTATAATCGTTGTTATTTTGAATATATTAGTGTCTTTTATAGGAACTAACGGATATTCAGTCATCTGATTCAAGGACATTCTGCTGTGTTGAATTTGATGAAAGTAATTTGCTCCATTGGACAGGTCTTCTTGTTCCGGTAGGTCTATTATTGGGCAAGTACTACTGACTTTGGAGTTTGAGTTCTAGTGAGAAGGAAATGCCATTTGCAGATATCTTCTTTTGCTTTTTATTGGAGCAAATTAGTAAAATCAAGAGCAAATTTATTAAACATTAACGTTATAATTTCTTTATGTAATATTTGCAGGATAAAGAACCATACAATAAAGGAGCATTTAAAGTAGCCATAGATTTTCCTGTAGAATATCCATTTAAACCGCCGAAAATTACATTTTTGACGAAGATTTATCACCCAAATGTTGACGAAAAGGGCCAAGTATGTCTTCCGATCATATCACCTGACAACTGGAAACCTGCTACCAAAACTGAACAAGGTCATTTTTTGCATTTTGAGTTTGATGGGAAGTATTACTTAGCATTTTGAATCTGATATTTTGATGGTGTAAGATCGAAATTATTTACTAATTTTGTTAGTGATTAAAATTTTATCTATAGTGCACAGTTCAATGGCAATGTGTCTAAAAGTCTGTAAAAAGCAATAAAATTTAGCACACGCATGCTTCATGCAATCTTCGAAACAGTCTCCCAGTAATGTTGCTAGTTATATTGAGTAAGCATTTCAGAAAATAAACTGTTTTGTACTATGGTGTCTTAGATGATTATGCGAAAAACAATATAATACTTAACTAAAGTACTTTCCTGTTGTTTACTTCTTACTGTTTTAAAGTGTTATGATTTTCAGTGATGAATGCATTGCTGGGCTTGATTACGGAACCGGAACCAGATCATCCTTTACGAGCAGATCTCGCGGAAGAATTTACGAAAGATAGGAAAAAATTCAATAAGACAGCAGAAGACTACACCAAAAAATACGCAATGAAACGGCCCGATGGTTTTTAGAAAGAATTAATACAGAAAAAATATTCCCATTTTTTCTCGATATTTGTTTGTTACTGTTGTGGTGTTCTTGCTCACTTTTTCAGTAATCTCGTTTATTCCTTAACATAATTTTTCCCCTTTCTAGTAGTTTTCAAAGGTGACTTACGCCCAACACGTTTTTATCATTTCATAATTGCAGAAACATGTCCATAAATGTGTTCACTGTACTTGAATATCATCAATGATTTATTTTCATTATTCGCATGTACTTTACATTTGTTTCTACTTCAATATTTTTCAGCTTTCATTTTCGTGTGATAATAGGATCCAAATCACGACGTTATTATGAAATTGAAAAAGATGCTTTTATTTACATTTTTTGATAAATTATTTATTACTGTAAAAAGTAACGAGAATTCATATTTTGAAAACTTAAAGATATGAAGAAAAGTAAATTTTTATGCTTTAATAAAATCAATTCTTATTCCAATGTGAATTCGCAAATTGGAATAACTAATTCGAAAATTAAAAGTAAATTAATTTTCATGATGAAGAGAAAGAGTTAAAACTTGAAGAGTTTTATTTTTAACAGTTAAAGTAACTACAAAATAGATCGTTGTCATCTAAAACATGTATCGTTATTAGAAATAAAATTGCATTATGCTGGTTCCAACATCTTTACATTTCCAATTAATTAAACCAGAAATAGGTGAGTTAACTCAGTAGGTAATGCTAACACGATCACATAAATTGAACTGGCACGTGGTGTTAAAATTAGTCTCACATAATTTAAGAGAGATATGAAAATTAGTTTTGCTGGAGGGTGAGAAGTAGCTGCAGCGAAGACATGTAATATGACACTATCGATTGCACGGAACGACTTAAAAAGCTCTTGATTTTGGTTGTTCAACTTTGTGGTTTTATTACTGTACAGTTGAGTGCTTATTCTTAAAAAATTAAGCATGAGCAGGGAATGAATATCACAAATGACTGTGGTATTTTCGCTCGAACAATTGAATTTCATAATTTATAAACTAATTCAGAAAGAAACACAATGATGGATCAATTGCGATCGATGACAGTATTGGTGACTGGTGGTACAGGCCTTGTAGGGCGATCAATTGAGAAGGTTTTGCTTATCTTATTTTCCTCAAATTTATAAATCATTGCTATCTGAACTGTTAGTAGTAATGGTGTTAAAGGAATTTTGTCCTTCTTTCAGATTCAGGTTGTTTATCATGTGCAGATGATGTCAACTTATCAAATATGTTAATTAGACGCAAACGAAAAAATGAAATTAGGTGTGAAAGGATATTGAAAGTTATTACTATGAAAAATGAACGAATTATGTAGTGAAAGTATTGTCACTTGTATTAATAGCATTTCGTATGTTATCAAATATCATTCTATTATGTCATTTAATTTATAACATTTTAAAAGGGAATTGGTCCCATTATCAGTTTATTCTAATAACGATACATTTTGCAGATAATATCAACTGAAGAAGCACGGCCAAATGAAAAGTGGATTTTCATTGGCCAAAAAGATTGCGATTTAACGGATATGGAAGCTACAAGAAAAGTATTCATGAAGTACAGACCTTCTCATGTGGTTCACTTAGCTGCCATGGTTGGCGGTCTTTTCCACAATCTTCACTGTAATTTGCAATTCTTCCGGAAAAACATGGTAATTCAGAGAAGGCTTTTTAAATTCCTTTCCTGAACTTTCTCCATGTTAGCGACATCACACTTAGCAAGCATTTTCTGCAGACTCAGCGGGTGAGCGTTGCTCTCTTGTCATGGTTTAAATATCTGAGACTCTAGTGTTTTCTATCATCGTCTGCTGAAATACATAAGGATCCGAACTTGTTGGTTGTTCGTTGCTTATTAAGCGCCTTACCATCACACCACTTTCGTAAATACTAGCGACTTTATATATTCGAATTCAACATTTGAAATATTGATTGATGATCTCTTGAAAATTGTGTCTTTTTTTAGATTGATTCTTTAATATTGATTATTTTGATTAATTATCATTATATATTTCAAGGTAAAGCAATACATTGAAAGAAGTGTCATTTTAGCAAATCAATGATAATGTACTTATGGCATGCAATGAATTCGATGTTGTGAAGTGTATATCATGTCTTTCAACATGTGTTTTTCCCGATAAAACTGCTTATCCAATTGATGAAACCATGGTAAGTGAGGATTTTTACATCTTACCCAATTGTCTATTTTAACTACCATTGTTTTATTATACATTGCTTTCAACTCGTTATATATCGTAAGTATTGAGTTATCAGAAGAGAGATGTAACTAATAGCGTATTCATGGCAAGAGTGATATTGTCGATCTTCAAATTCCACTTCATCAGCTGATTTATTTTAATCAGTCGGCATGCATTAAAATTTACATTCGCTATCCTTTATTATTATCTAATCTGTCTATACATCGCCATTATGGTATACATTGTTCAAATAATGATTTCCATAAAAAATTTTGTTTTCATATTTTTATTTAACTACTCTACTCTGAAAATTGGATCAATAACCGTTGTACAGGTTCATAATGGTCCTCCTCATAGCAGTAATTTTGGTTATTCATATGCGAAAAGGATGATTGATGTACTTAATAGAGGATATGCACAAGAATTTGGTCGGTAAGTCGAATACTGATGATTCCTCCTGTTTTACTGTAAATTTATTTCATATTGAACAGTTTCTGTCTAATTTATCTATTGAAAACATATCGAAATTCAAATCTAATAATGTGTACTTATATTATTTGACACTAATTTATACAAAAAATCACATTTATTGTTTCATTTTTGACATCCTTTGACATTATTTTTCTAATATTTCTTACAAAAATTTACAGAAAATATACATCTGTAATACCATGTAATGTATTTGGACCACATGATAACTACAATTTGAAAGATGGACACGTCATTCCAGCCTTAATTCATAAAACCTATATTGCGAAGCTCGAAGGAACTCCCTTAGAGGTTTCCATTTGACTCGCAGTACCACTTGTGATTTAATGCAGTTCAAATAACTTGATATTTCGTTCTTTTTTTGCTTAAGCGAATTTTCTTATTCCTCATCAATAACAAATGAAAGGAGCAGGAACAAATGAAGCGCCATAATAAATATGATTTTCAAAAATGTTTTCGCGCAAAAATATTAAAATGAAATTGAAAAGAAAAACTTATAGTAATGAATTACGTTTCCTGCAATCTTTTCGATAACTATTGCTTCTCTTTTCAGGTCTTTGGCAGTGGTACACCTCTGCGTCAATTTATTTACTCTTTGGATTTGGCTCGACTCTTCGTTTGGGTCGTACGATCTTACGAGGTTCATTTCTTTCAGGCTTCATTCAAATCGAATCTTTTCCCTCTTTGGAATTTATTTGCACTATTTTAGATAATTTCAGGAAATTAATCCAATTATATTATCAGTAGGAGAGGAAGATGAAGTATCAATCATGGATGCTGTTCATGCTGTTGTCAAAGCTTTCGACTTCCAAGTACCATTTGAAATTGATCGGTTTAATATTGAGATCGGCGGCAATTAATTTTTCTCAGTATAGTTTCAACTAATATTTATTCGTAGCGAATAGCAGATAGATTTATCTGAAATTATTTCAGGGTGAAATAGTGCAAGATAAAACAAAAGCTGATGGACAATATAAGAAGACTGCGTCAAATGCCAAATTACGCAAATATTTACCAAATTTCAAGTTTACACCATTTGAAGTAGCGATCAAAGAGTCCGTTGATTGGTTTATCGCCAATTATGATATTGCACGCAAATAATTATAAATATAAGTGAAAATAATAACAATTTATTGTTAATCATATTGTACAAAACATGTTCAAAAAAAACAATATTATATTTGTAAAGTAACATGTAATAGACTTTCAAAGGAACAAGTTACTTCACTTGTTTGTTGCAACCGTTATACTCTGAACTAAATGTCGGTTTTTTTAATTATGTGCAGTTAGCTATCCTTAAGTTTAATTGCTATTTTAATAGTCATGTTTTAATAGTCAAAACATTTAATTTACTATCTATCAGAAGACAACAATGAAAATGAACAACAGTTGATGAATTAAAATGTATTTTCAATTTTTATCAGCATATATTCGATATAAATGATAAAATGTTTAGTTGCAGACTATTTAATTTACAGCACCTTTCTTTTTTTGATCCAGTCATTTAAAGATTGGTATGTGAAGGTCAGCTGGTTTCTTTTTTTGTTTTGAAATTAGGATGAGAAAATTAAGTAACAATAATCTCTAGATCTGATTCAAAGTTGAAGGGTTCGTTTATTCACGAAACTTCAATGTTGTCTTTAAATAGTAGAAATTATATTCTAAACTTGATTTGCATTCGTTCATCTCATTTTTCATGACTCACATGAACATAATTCTTAAAAAAGAAATAATTGAGCTTTTTTAGCGATTGAAATAATTAATCTTAAATGTTGTAATTCTCAGGACATATAGAATTTTAAAAATATAATTTAGTAGGAATCATTCGATTATTTTACAAAATCTCATTGAGAACTTCTATAAACAATATTCTGGTTGTTGCAGCGAATAATAACAAAGCGATAAAACCCTATAGAGGAAACAATGTAAAGTTACCGTGAAACAATAAGCTTAATTTTCTGTGAATAATGACCTAATTTATATATGTATGATGTGACATCATTTTCGTTTACATTTCGTATGATAAGGTTGCCATCCGCAAAGATCATCCGGTTTCCAAAACGTTCCATCTTTAATTAAAAAAGAAATAAAATATAATAATGATTAATTGGGACAAATCAAATTGCATTGAAATGAAAGGGTTGGGAATTGTCATTATCAGTTAATACACTGCCAACAAACAAAAAATATTTAAACAAAAAGAATATATATAAAATAACTTACCGCATATTTTGTTATTTTACCATCTTTGACGATTGCCTTGTAAAAGGTAGTGCCATTTTCAGGATACTTCAATTTCATGCTAATATCGCGAATGAATTTATCAAGTTTCAAGTGTACTGTTTGGCCAATTTTGATTTCCAGATTTATCGCACTTCCATAGACTTCCTCATATGCGAAACATGCTAGCATAATCACTTAAAATCACACATTTAAAATCGTTTCATCATTCGAATGATAAGAAGAAAATTAAAAAAGAAGAAAAAACTCTCACGAAAAATTTAATTGATTATGCGAATTATTTTGCCTCTGACAATTGAAAATTCCTTTAAATTTATTGCAATGAGAAGAACAAGAAAGAAGAAGAGAAATGCAAAAATATGAACGAATTAACTAGAATTTAAATTGAAAGTGAACGATATTTGATTTCCTTTTAAATTTGTAAGCAAAATTTTAAGTTTATTTCTACAAATTTCTTCTATTTCGTTTATTCCATCTAATAATCCCTGCTACCAAACAATTTTATATTAAAGTAAATAATTTAAGTGGAAATAAGAAAGAATTTTTCTCAAAAAAAAGTTGCATTTAAATTAGCCATTTTTAAATCTTAATTTCTATTATATTTCGACAGTATTTCCTCATTTTATCTGCTACTATTTTTATCTTGTTTCTTTAAACTTTCATTCTTATTTATAAGCAATTTTGAGACATTTAATTACAAAACTAAAATTTCATCTTTATGTCTTACTATAACAGTGTACATACAAATCTAAATACTTGAAATATCTCAATTAATATCTATTTCACCTAAATAATAACTCTTTCATTAATTTATCTTTACTAAAAAAGTTAAAAACTGACTTCAACTTTTCACTCTTGAGAGGTAAAAGACAAATTTCGCGGAATATAAGTATTAGGTTGAATTATAAAAACCAAAAACCAAATTTCGAAAGAGACAAAAACGTTATGCTAAAAGCACTAGCAGCATTAACAGTTGATTGATTGATTGATTGATTGATTGATCTGACAATCGAACATCTCATTTATCTACGTCATCCATTGAAAGACGTTGTAAAAATAACGTTATTAAAATTGATTGAAAAATTCCATTGATCGTAAAAAATGTTAAAGAATCTTATAATCTGTCTTTTTGACAGTCAGAAAAGTGAGAAATAGTGGGAGGAACTGTGACGGGAAGAAATAATTATTTCTTAAAAATGTAGCTATTATAATATAGAAATTAGCATAATATAGTTTTTTCAAGTGATTAATGAGCTCATAGATGAATCAATAATTAAACGGGATAAAAGGATAAAAGTTAATGAACTCGTAGATTAATTAATAATTAAATGGAATAAAAAGATAAAGGCTATCTCTCTATAACTGAGCAGATTTTTTCCATTCGAATAACAGGTGAGATGAATGAAGATGATAGTTGAGGTTAATCAAAGCAATGATAAAGTCTTATGAAATTATCATTCCAAACTGAAAAGTTCCTACCACAAAAGAAAAAGAACGACTAATTCGTTTGCTTTAGAAATAAACGCCTGTTTTTAGTTTGGTTTTCACACTGGAATTTATCCAATAAAAAAGTTGATAAATGATAACTCCATTGTTTCCTCCCACTTTTTTTTTCTCCCTCAAAGTGTTTAAAAACAAATGCCAAAGTGATAAATTATTGAACTTTTGCTGTTCAAAGAACACTTTCATTATCAAAGCTGATTTCATTTTAATCATAGTGATGATATCAATAAGTTTGGTGATCTTTTCTTTTCTTCGTTTCATAGCTATCAATAAATTTCACGCAAAATTCACTTATAAATATATTTTAGCTTTAAACTCTCTAATATATTAATAATTTTACCGTTTGAACTTTGAACTTCTTTTTGTTTTTTTCATCACGAAAATTTATATAAATTAATTAAAATTATTAATGTACATTCAATCATATGAAAGTGCAATTCACTTTTTATTTCTGCTTTTTCTCTATTATTATTTAATTTATTTAAATACGCGTAATAAATTATGTAATACTTTTCATGTAAATTATTCGTTATATAAAGAATTATATTAGTATTGATATGAGTTTAGTATTTGAAGAAGCAATTCAGTTGATTGCCAGTAGAATCTAACAATAATATTCAGCATATTCCAGTTATATTTGAATCAAATTTAATCCTAATTCATACAAAAAATTGCTATGTTCAAGTTTTTAATCTAATTGAATTAACTGATATAATCAGCTAATCAAACAATATTAACTAATTGGATTAAACTTAAATTAATTCGTTTCTAATTCTTTTTTCAAATGAAAGGACTATCAGAATAAAGTTTAACTTAAAAAGCAGCTATAAAACTTTTAGATTAACTAAACAAAAAGTAAAGTTTAGAAAATTATTAATTTGCAACTTATCATAAATGAAAATTACAACTGTCACATGCACTGACGATTATTTTAATCCTTTTCTTTGCTTTCCTATGATAATATTGTAATATATTTAAAAAAGAGCTATATAACTGATCGGATTCGATTACTGATGATAAGGCGATCAACTAATTTGCATCGATTAATTTGTCAACGACTAACCAACTAACAGCAATTGATTGACTACTCAATAATTAATTTTTTTTTGATCAATTAACATTGGCTACTAATTTACCTTGCAACTTAACTACTTATTGAGTTTACGTAAAACACGAGACATCAAAATTGAGTGAAAATGGAAAATGGCAGAAAAATGTCTGAGGATAGAAAATAATTTTACGAAATAATTAAAATGACGTCATTGGATGAAAGAAAAAGTGTTACTCATGTCAAACATTACACACCATCGTTATTTTTATTGACGTCATCACTGAACAAAATTATGCAATGCTGAGAAATCATCATATGATTTACAATATATTAAGTGTTATCCGGCATTCCCCAGGAATTTAGAAGACAATTGCGATTTCTTTACGGATTCATACTCTTGAAATTCCCATTTCTAGACATTAGACATAGTACTAAAAATGACTGTAAGGAACAAATTTAATTTATTATTTAAGTCTTTTGTTTCTTTTTTTAAAATTTGTTTTGAAAATTAAAGCTCATTCTTGAAATAAGAATATTAACTCTTTATATTTCGCATTTTTATTTTATATCTTTCATTTGCAGCAAAATTTTTCTTCGTCAAATAACATAATGAAAGATGAATTTAATTCATTTTTAGAATGGAATTTCACAATAAAATTACTTTAAAACAGCACAGTACGGTTTGGCGAGAAAAATCAGAATCGATTGCCAAAAGAGATGATCGAACGTTATATAACAGGAGAGGAGGTAACATTGCATGCAAATTTTACGATTTTGAAAATTTAGTTCAATTCTTTCAAATCTCAGAAATTTAAAATCCGCTTAATATTTTACTCGTGCAAAATTACTGCTAAACTTTCTGATAGTTAGTGTTTGCTGATTCAATTTGATTTGTATTTAATTTTTTAGTAAGCTGAAAAAACATTTAGCCTTCACTTAGCTTTCTTTCACGTTGTTATTTCTGAGTAAGAATCAATTCGTAAGTGGGAAAGAAATCTTGCAAATCAATAAATGAATTAAAGTTTTTTGTTACATTCTCAAAATCTACAATTAATAGTCGTTTTCCATTTCTCTTTATCCATCACTTTTTTCACGCTTTTTTTTGCAGAATGCAATAAATGTTCACCGAGAAATTCGATAAGAATAAAGAAGGAATTGCCCGATTATTCATATCTTAATATGTTCGGAAGTATTAACTTACCATAAAATTAATTCTCCAGTAAATTTGTGAATAATTAACTTCCCAACAGACTGTAAATAATTGTATTATAGAGTTCAACATCATGTTGTTCCATTTTGTCATTTGAAAATTATAATTGATTACAGTACTCAATGATTATTTTGATGCAATTGTCCCAATTAATTAAAAGTATTTTAAATTGAAACTATTTGCATAAGTTGAACCGTTTCAGATAAACCACATTTAAGCAAACACCTTCACACTTCCATGTTAAATATATTATCCTTTTCTTATTAATTACATTACTCGATGAATAAGCATACGCTATGTTTAAAACATATTCGACACTACTTGAGAATACCTTTTCTCCACCTCTTCTCAAATTTAATTTTCCGTTATTGAAGCACACAACAACATTACCTGATAGATCTACTATTATTTTAGAAGCACTTTTTCTTATTACACCAACAACAAAACAAAAATTAAGTAAGCATAAATATTTAGCAGCAAAATGAATTTTGAAGTAAATTAAAAAATTTTTAATATTTTTTTTCCAAATTTCCTTCTCTTATTTGTCGTCATTTTTCTTCTTTACGATAGTTACCATTGTTCTTACTACTGAAAGCGAAGTAGTTTACCGTTTATAGAAATCACATACAAAAATCACAAGGATACAATTCGTGGATTGCGGTGTTCACAAAACGCAAAAAAAAAAAAACTCATGCTTTTGTAATATTTTATGAAGTAGTTTGCTTCATTTCTGAATTCACGGCATTAACATCTTTCTCAGTAGCGACATGCTTCGGATCAACGATTTTGAAAAGTCCATTAGCCTGAACTCGTACATCCTGGAAAGACCGTCCATCCTCATCCGTCCGCAGCCTACTCCGAAGTTGACCGCTCACGTATACTTGTATTCCTGAAGTACATTCAGCATTTTGATAAAGAAGTTGAATCACGATACTATACACTTCAATAATAATTATCTTTGCATAGATAAATGATCGAAACAATATACCTTCACGCACGTGATCCTTGATATAATCCACTATATTATTAGGCGCAAAAACATCAACAAAAGAGACAAATCGTCCAGAACCTCGACGATCAACTTCAATAAAAATTTTAAAACTTTATAAAACATTTGAAATTTTATCCATAAGTTCGAAATGAGAAATTCTTTCCGTTGTAACTTTTTTTTAGACCTCCATATTTCTACTTTTTTAAAAATCATTTCAATTTCTTGAGAGCAGTTAGCATCGTACCATTTATCGTTGACAGCTTCACAATGGCGTATTGTCGACCGGTTGGCATCGTATATACTCTCGGTGGTCCTCGAACAATACCAGTCACTTCGATGTGATTCTCACTGTAAAAATATGATTCGAAAGAATTAGATAGAAAAAAGAAAAAGTATACTAAGTAATGCAAAAAACTTTAAATCGAGGGAAAAAAAGCGAGGAAAAAAAGAAATTTCTCATTCGTCATATTCCAAAATTCTTTATTATCATAATAGTGTTGTAGAATATACCAAAAAAACAAAATGTCTTACTCGAAATTATAATGTGCCCTAGGATCAACATCAGTTTCTGATACTCCAAAATCTTCTGAATCTGCAGGAAAATTTGCACCATCATCACTGATTTCTTCAGCGATTTTTTGACCTTGTGTAGCCAAATTTCTGCCACTGTACTAAAAAAAGAAAAAAAATGTTAGAAAACCATCTGTCCCAGTATATAAGATCAGATACAAAAAATCTCACCAAAATCCTTAATTCAATCTTTGAAATAAATGCTGCAGCGATAAAGGTAAACAACTGAGTTAATCACACTGCCTAACAATTAATTCTAGGATTACAAAAAAGTCATTTATTGCACAAGATTATCTGCTGCATCAACATTATTATCAATTAGTGTTTCCTTACTCAAAGAAAAAAGCATACTTGTAGCAATTGTGCTCGTTGTACAAGAGGACATCGCACTAGTGCTCGACCTAATAACTGGAGCATTTTCCTATAATATTCATCAATTAACAGTGAAATGCGAAAGTTTCGAAACGTTGTTTGTTTTGCAATAATTTACCAGTTTGCTAGAAACTACTGACACATTCAGCAATCTATGATAGATTTTAAACAAAATACATCATTTACGAATTACTAATCTCAATCTATATGGTATCGATATACATCAGTAAAACATCAGCATTATAATATATATGAACCTACGCACATACTAGATATATTAGTGCGCTCATACAAATATCTATACTAATCTATATGATATACCAAAGTACTACTAAATATAATCCATTATTGTAATAATAATCTCATCTCTAACCGGTAATAATGGATTAGATTAGTGTGATAATGTTAAGAGATAAAAATGCAGAAGTAACGTAAATTGAAAATAATGTACAAATTCGATAAATTATGCGAAATTATAACAGAGATTGAAAAAATTATTGAAAAGAGTATTATTCCTGAAGAGTTATTAGAGATTAATAGCACAGAAATTACTGTAAAATTAGAAAGAAAGGACGAAATGCCTAAAATTACAAATTAGCTTTCCCCGACCGCCCATAATAATGTTTGTTGTGATACAGCGAGACCAACTTCTCATACATAGTGACATAGACCATGTAAATTCCCCTAAAATGTGAATTGTGTTAATTGGCTTAGGTTTGTTTAGCTGAAGCTGGTGGAAGGTCATATCAGACCCTTTAAGCTTTGTGGATCATGAAGATGTAGTAGACATAACAAGCAGTTGGAGTCAGTAGGTCAGATACGCAGAACCTCGTCATGATCTCTAGGTTGAATGTGAATGAATTTCCGTTTAAAAGTACGGTATTTGTGGATTTCATCGTGAACTAATATAACTTGTATTATTTGGAATCCCTGTTTCGAAAATCCAGTCGCAATTCTCGATTTTGAAGGCGGATTTTCAATAAATGTACAACATATAATGTATAACAATATCCAAATTATAGAAGAAAATGCTCCGTGAAATAATGTCAAAATATGTTTCCGGCGTACCAATAATTCAGCAGGTTTTTTTTTCTGATTACACTTAATTTTCTCATTATTCTTCACCTCCGTAAATAGAACCGAGTTTTTGGCTTTCGGAAGAAATCTGCATTCGATTAAAGTCATAACAACTAGTTAATTACCGATAATTACCGATATACCGCTTTTTTAATATGACGAGCCGTGATTATTTTTTCTGTGATGTTTTCACAGCAGTAGACTCGGTGACATATTGATGAAAGCAGTAATTAGAATCACAGTGTCTATGCTTAAAGTATTTCTTAAAAAGTAATTAAAAAGACATTTTTCATAGGTTTCTAAGCGATTGTATGCGGCACAAGCCAATTTACAGCAGCCGACAGATGCAGACAGTCATTCATCATCAGATAGATCTAATGAACAGATTACCTCGGCGACCAGTCGTAGGAAGTAAGGTATCCTATGTGGTTCGAGTATTACTGTTTTTCTCTGCCTTTCAAATATGTCACTTAAATCGTTAAAATATCACATGCTCTCGTGTTGTTGAAAATTCTATATTTTAAACTGTTTTAAACGCATTTTATCGAATTTTAATAATTAAATCATTGTAATTACCTGTAATTAGCAGTTGACTAGTTCATTGATTAATTAGCCAGCCAGGCATTCATTTCGACGTAACTTAGTTTTGATCATGAAATAATTGCTAAGTCAGTTATTTAGTTCATTTTTCATCTACAAAAATGCAAATTGTATTACAGCATCAATCGAGTTTGTCTTAGTGGAACAGTAACGAGCAAACCGTTCTATGGAACAACAAGAAATGGAGGTAAATTTGGAGTTGTTCGAATCAGCTCAAATTCATTTGGAGGTGTTGTTTATTATACAATACTTGCTCGATTTTATATCCAAAAATAATCCTCGTTAAGATTTGGGAATAAATTTTGTTGAGATTGATTGTTGTTATTTATTTTCTTAAGTGTCTTCATCGATATAAGACGCAAATGTAATATATTCACACTTGTGCATTATTATTTATATTGATATTGTGCACTTGTGTGAAGTTGTTTAATTAGTACTTCATCAGTAAAAATAAATTGATGTTTCAAAAAATATATTTCACAAAATGTGTGTCGAGTTTGCATTTGTTAAAAAGATTCAATATATGTAGATATTTTAGGTCAGTATGATTTTCGAGTGCGCTTAGGAACACGGACGTCGCTTGCATATTGCAGGGAAAATGTCGATGAAGGTAGGTTTTAACAGTGAAATCACAGTCATAATTCAAGTTATTCCTAAGAAATATGAGGATTTGATTTGTATTTTTCTGTATTTTAGGCTCGCACTTGTTTGTTTTTGGTCGTTTAGCGACTTTCCCGAGAGCTGCGGCAGATGGAACGCAGGGTTCAAGTGGAACTATAATGGCACATCGCATATCGGTAGAAAGCGACTCTGCCGCAGCTGCTGTTAATGAAAACGAACAGTTTGAAGACATCGATTTATCAGCCGAGGAAGATTTAGAACATAGTGAAACAAAAGAATGAACGTTTTTAATTTGTCATTATTTCTGTTTACTCGTTATAATTAAGATTCCGATCGATACCTATGTATGTGTGAGAAATATTTTTTTCAAATAAAATTCGAATAAAGGATCTGCTTTGATATGAAAAAGTTTTGCAAGCTATATTTAAAATTTGATTTTAATTCTTATATTTGATGATAAATTGAACTTAATTCCGAACCGTAATGATGACGTAACGCATATTGACGAATAATCAGTAAATAGCAGGTGAGGAAGTAATGAATATTGATAACGAAAGATAATATATACAGATTTATAGTAATGGATGATGACTTACATCCATATTTTCGAAACTTGTTACTAGTTCTTGAGATATTGTTGTATGGATAATTGGTCGAAATGATATAAACGAAATTATTGATAAATTTACAAAATTGCGATATATTTGAAAATGAAATTTGGTCGAAGTTAGCGCTTGACTTAATTAGTTTGCAGTAAATTATGACGGGAAAGCTTATATTTCTATATGCAGTAAGTCTTTCAAGTTCTAACTTTCTTTTGTGTGAAAAGAATGTTGGTAAGTAAGAGAAGCGTAAGTGTGGCACGAACATAAATATCTATGGAAGTTATTGTATAAACTGGAATGTAAATAATCAACTAACACATGAGCGAAATCATTTTGGTTAAAATATAAAAGCTGTTTGGTGCTGCCATTCGTTCACATTTCAGCGAATGGTGCTGGCAGATTGTTGATGAGTGAATGGAAATTTGTTATACGAGACGATAGAAAAAATTGGAGTTTTGGAGTTGGGTCGTATCATCCATTACTTCTGCTATAAATCAGCGCTTAGGCATTTTCACATTTTTTAAATGACGATGCGAGAAGTGAAATATCTGTGAACGAAGCCCATGATATGAAAATTAACCTTTTCAGAGTAAGCATTTTGTCATTTCACGTGATTGATCGTCTAATTCAATGTCAACAAATCCATTTGACGACAATTACGTAAACCCGAGTATTTACAATGGTAAATATAATTGTTTTTACCATATATCAATATTCATTGCATCTTTTTTTACCCAGATTTACTTTCCGACCGCAAGTAATAATAGAAATTCTTTAAATTCCAAATTTTTTGTGCTGATTTTTAATTATTCTACATGTGCATTTCGTAAATCACAGGTCCCTTAGCAAGATTTAACTAAGCAAACAGAAATATTATTGTTAGTTCACGATTTTGTTAGATATTTAGAGCAAGTTGCATCATTCATTTTTTGAATTCATACAAATTTTTTCATTTTTTATTAATGTCTTTTTATTGACGATTGTTTTATATATAACATATTTGATTCAATTAATGCGTATTTTGTTGGTCATTGAATTATTTCAAATCCAGAAAGGCTTTTTAATGTTATAACATTTCTCAAATTCTGTAGTTATTATTAGCTTTGCTTATAAAGGTGTGTTAACTGAAATATGTGCTAATTATAAGATTGAACCTAATAATATAAGTTATAATTTGCAATTATTTGGTTAAAATCTGTTTAATTTCCAGAACCCGTAAAAAGTTACACAACGATGAATTCTAACAACGGTAGCTGCAGCATCGAAGATGATGTTAATTTTTATGAACGGGAACTGGAACGTTACATGCAAGAATCGTTAGATAGCACAGAGCGATCAAGGAAGAATTTGGAGCAAAGTGAACAAATTGGTATTGCAACTGCGCAGGTATCGGCTGTTATTTTTTATTTAAAAAAGAAATACGAATGAATTTTCTTTTCTGTGTTTACTGTAAATGATTTGTTTAGGATTTACTAACACAAAGAGAGAAGCTGGAACACACGGAAAAGAATCTTGATGATATTGATAGAACAACGAAAATGACTCAGCGTAATCTAAATAGCTTAAAGTCCGTTTTCGGTGGCTTCTTTAAAAATAAATTTTCCCGTGCACCGAAAGAGGAAACATTTGTAAGATTTTCCTGCTTTTGAGTATTTATAATTCAGTAAAAAATGAAGATAGGATGGAAATATTAAAAATAGTGGTTTTATTAAATGATGATTTCTCCACATTATCTTTATTTAAACTGCAGCTTATTAATTTAGTCCTAAGCTGTATTTGAATCTATCGTGAACATAAAATGTGAATTAATAGTTTTGTGATTTAAGAACTAGAATAAATTTTATATGAATCCTATATAAATTCGACTTTCGTCTGCAATCGAGTGGTGAATCATAACGATTAACAACGCATACTAACAGTGTATTTCATAGATATAAATTGTTAATATGTGTTGTTAATTAGTTACGGTCTATATATGAATAATTGCAGACGAATCCATCAAAATCGGACTCGGTTCTTGGAAATACTGTGGATAAATTAAATAGTGTTACTAAAGCAGGATCGAATTATGCTGGAGGTGCCATGCCTATATCCGGTCCAACATTAAGTGAAGGTTCACGAGCTGCAATCAAAGGAACGCGTTGGGAAGCCATGGATAATGAAATTGATTCTAACCTTGGTACTAAAATATTCCTTAATATTCCACTCTGGCAGTTTCATATAGTTAAAATAATTTTTTGAATATAAAGGTATTTAGATTCAATGAGTTCGCAATTAGCTCGATTGCGTATGCTTGGCCAGGCTATTGGCGAGGAAGTTGATTCTCAGAATGAAATGTTAGATAGAATTCAAGTTAAAGCTGATCGCACCAGTACACGTGTCAAGGATCAGGATAAGCAGGTTTGCCTTTGCATATGAATGGAATTTTTTTGGATTAGGAGTTTATTTTTATCTGAGATATTCGTAGTTTGGTCTGAATTTGTTCATTTAAATCGAAATCGTATTTTAATTAACATTAATTACTTGATTTAAAGATGAAAAAGTTGCTTGGTTCAGCAGACAAAGACGATATGCAACCTTCGCTGCCATCTGTTAGCAAAAAGAGGTGAATATTAATTGTAATCTTTTTTTTTAATTTTCAAGCCAAAATTAGAATCGAAATAAATAAGAGCTGAAGAAGAATAAGCTTAGCTTAAACTAGCTTAAATATGCGGTGTAATAACAAGCATGAAGTGTTGTTATGATGTTTGGAATCATTTTTCAGAATTGTGTATAGTGCTGTCAAAAGTGCTTTCTAATATCCGAACAGCTGCATATAGTCGATGCGAATATCACTTTTTGCCTATTGCTATAATTTTTTTGCTTTGAAGTCTTTCCTACAGTACTCGAAATAAACCGTATCATAATTGATTAAAATATATGGATGAAAAGATGTCATCATTTCGCATAACACAGAAAATCCCATTACTAATTACAATTGTGATTCACTCAACGAAATGTCATCTATATTCATATTTCGAAAAGCCTATAAAATATCTCTTTTTTCATGCAGTCTTGTAATCCAACTTACAACATACGCTGCATTTATTACTGTTATCCTTAGTACACATCCTTCTACAGTTTATGTCCTTTCTGTTCCTGTACTTACATTTCATAATACATAGCTATCTTTTCTTTTTTAAGAAGATCAGTAGATAGTAATAGTGCGAGATTATCAATTTGCTATATATTTCTACCTTTAAATTCTCACTGCCACATATTCAGAATTATTTCAAAAATACTTAGTGTAAACATCTTTCACATTATTATATCCAAACAATTATCTGTGGCATTTTCTCCGATGACCAGTCATTTTGTATAAAATCTTTTGGTCTGTTTGACAGAATACGATCCATGCAAAATGGGACAAATCTTCACCTTCATTATACACTTCCATTTTGATACAATAAGCAAGAAATTTGCATATAATTGAAAGAATAAATTGTCACAAATATATTAGCAGTTACAATAATCAATATAGTCTTAAGCATACGAATGTTTTTTTTTGAATAATTCCCTCAGTGACAAGTTATTCGTATCATTGGCATCTGTCTCACTTTAGTGGAAGTTTTCTTAGTTGATCGATGATAAATTTCAAGGAAGTAAAGATTGTTGCCATGTTCAACAAAACAATATCAGACAATAAATCATAGTGCCAAGTGCGAAGTTGTTACATGAAATATTATCTACTTTTTTTATTCATAGTCATTTAATAGCTATGTCAATTAATTTTTCATTTCAAATTACTCTTTGCTAGCTAAATAGATTACATGTAATAGTAGTAATAATAGAATTTGTAAAAGAAACAAAAAAAAAGAAATTTAGCTAATAGTGTTATCTCATCTGTATTAATTAGTCATAATTTATTTATTCTAATCTTGGACGAGTATTTCCTGTAAGAAATGCATAACAATTGATATTACCCAATGACTGTAAACAGTAAAGGCTGGTTGTTGTAATGTAGGAGAAGTCACCATAAGCGCAAATGACGTTGAAATAGCCGCCAAGAAGTGCTTCAGCTGCTCGCATTATTTTTGTTTTTGCTTCTTTTGCTGTTTGACCGGCCATATTCTATGATAAATTATAAACTTATCAAAAATTCTATCAAATATTTTCCCCTATTTTCCTCATCTGCTTTTTATTCTTCGGATAATTATTATGTTGAAATTTACTGATATTAATTAATTAATCAACTTAGATGCAAACATTATTAATAATATCAATTTTTCAACTTGATTAATTTATTTCACATACTATTCTTATAGAATCAGTTCTTATTAAAATGAAAAAAATAAATAAATAATTATATATATTGTTTACGGCAAAATTATTTCTTTATAAAATTATTCTTTCATCAATCTCTTTGTTCTTAATCAATTCCTTAATCATTTTCCATGCTATAGCAACAAATTGTTGATAGAAATAAATTGTATTAGTTATCAGATGATAAGAATAAACTAGAAATTGGATGGGAAAATAGAAGCAATGAATGGATTGATTAATTTTAGCCAGAACTGTCATTGAAAATGGTTAATGAATGATTGAAAATAATGGAAATAGTAATGGAAGAAATATTTTTTTTTGAAGATTACATCAGAGAAAAAAGACAAAAAAGCGATATTTAGCAATAAAGCTATCATTAGGGGTTGTTTTATAGTAATGGTGATGATTATGAGTCTTATAGTGGGAACAGAAGAGCCTTGTTGTAGTAGAAAAGCAAAGTCTTGTTGTGGTAGCAAAGATGTCTTATAGTAAGGATTAATCTTTAATTTATATAAATTCCTTTTTCTTTCTTTTCTTACTTCAAAGTATAAATATGTTAAAGAATGTAGAAAAATTAAAATCATAAAGTGTTATCGGCATTAAATTATACATTATTTTTTTTTCTTTCATACAAGTAATATGATAAAAGAGTGAGCAAGAACGAATGATTCATTCACCTGTAACATAATATTTTGTAAACTTTTGCTATTACATTTTCGTTCATCAATAATTTCAACTTCCTCATAGTCCACTTCTCGTCTTTGTATGTTATGATTTCTATCAATTTTGCTCGTTCCATTTAAGCATGTTAATTTACACTTCGATTCTGATGGACAAATGCATGGAATAGCATCGTTGCTTATTGTATTAGCAGATAATACATTTAGGAGAAATGTGATTGAAATGAATAATGTTTCGAAATTACATCCATCTATGCCTTTCATCCTGAAATTTCATTCATATATTTCATTTAATTCACTAATTAATTAATAAATAGGGGGAAATAGTTATTAAAATTGTCTTCCTTCAATTTTTCTTTTTGCTTAAATCAATTACAATAACCAAATTATATGAAATTAAGACATACTTATAGAATGAACAATTTTGCTAAGCTTGTATATGGAAATGTCTTCTAAACTATCTAAACCTCAACTTTTACTTAAATTAGCACTCGAACTGTCTGTACAGATAGGTTTTTCACAATCAACAAGAACACGTCACTTATATATATTTATCTTTTTATTCAATATTACAAAAAATATACTTAATTCTTGAAAATTATTTTATACAACTAAAAAATGATTGTTGAATGGATTCCTATTAACTAACTGAACTAAAATCTAAATCTAGCATTTTCAGCATTTTATGTAAATTATATTTCACGACTGTTTCAATTTAATTACTTTTAAGCTTCATTTAACAATTTGTTAACTTTTAGCAAAAAGCATGAAATTCGATAATTAATAATTGAACTTTTACTTATTCTTTTTTTCGTTTTTGCACAAAATAAGTTACACTTATTCTTCTTGCTAAATTATTATTAATTTTTGAAATTTGAAATGCATAATTTATAGAGGAAATTAAAATACTAACAATTTAATTATATAAATATTACATATTATACGAATTCATTCTATTAACTGATATTTTATTAAAAATTATTCTCAATAAACTGAAATAAAATTGATGATGGATCGAGTTAAGTTTTGCAGAAACTAAAATTACAAGGAATGTTATCTTGGATTGTAGGAAATATTTTTGTGGGTCACAAGACCGCATCATACAACAAATTTTTATCTTTACTGCAAAAAAGAAAAGGGAAAAGAGAGGAGAGAAAAAGGGAGGAAGAGACAGGGAAAGAAAGAGAGAGGAAGAAAATAACTGCAATTAACTGTAATAGTTAAATGATTTTTGGGAAGAAAAGAAAAAAGGAACATTTCATCCATTAGATATCCCAATTAACAATATTGTATTATTTTACAGAAACTGTTTTTTTTGTTGTTTGGAATGAATGCAATGAAGTTTTTCTTTTCTATTATCCTGGAAAAATTAGTAATTCCAGATATATTTAAATATAATTTTACTTCTCTCAGAGAATTCATACTACTCTTTTCTTCCCGATAAAATTCTTCAATTTCATAGCAATGATGAAGAGATTAATTTTCTATGAATGGAATAATTAAACTTCTGTCGTTCGCTTTATGATAAATAACTATATCAAGCCGTGCAGAAATATCATGTTTTCAAGCATCATGAATACACTTACTCAGATATCGTTTAACTTTCTAAGTTTTTTTCATTAAGATTTTTCATAGAAAATTACAATTACTTATATTCATTAAAGTTTGATAGTTGAAAAATTTTTTATTGAAGAACTTTATTTATATTGTAATATTTGATAATTAAAAAAATTCACAGTCTAATTTCTTCCTTCAAATTTATTATTACAATGAATGGAATGGCAATAGTCAAATGTTGAGAGATTCTAATTGTCATATATCAATCAAAACGGGACAATATCATCAAATCAGAGATTACGCTTCTGCAGCTGCAACAATTATATCATTATCATTACTTATGTATATATTAGATATGATTTTCAGAATGCAGTCCAAAGTATCACAATTATTATTGAGATCATATGGTCAAGCATCCATTAAGATTAACAGCAGGTTTCTTCCCTATCACAATAGCAAATCATATCATCAATTCATCATTTCATGATTAAATTTTTTTATCAGCATACTTCCTAAATTATATCTATCGGTACTTTATAAGATGACATTCATACTTTTGTTGGTGTCTTTTCTTGACAGTTTCAGTAAATTATCATGAAACTATAAATCAGACATTTCCATTCCCGTCCTTCTTTCCTTTTTCATCCATAAATGATATGAGAACATTTTTTGTCTCATAAATTCATGCTTTCCAGAGAAATTCTCTATTTGCAGGAATATTTCATATATTTCTTAAAATCAACTTTTGGTTGTATCATATTCTCGTAGATGAAAATTTCTTGAACAAAACACAATTACTAGTATTAGTGATGCGAAAGTATAGTTGAAATTTGAATATTTGAATAAAGAAAGGCTGAACTTTTTCGAAATTACCGAAATTTTCAATTTATTGACAAATTGTTTAATTACGTCGGCAGTATGATTAACATCCTGAATGCTTGATATTTCTTGAACGGAAACGCCGAATAATTCTGACATTTTTTTAATTGATTCTAAGGATTTGATAGCTCGTTCCAAGTTTCGAAGACACTTAATTAATTTCATTATTTTAATCATGAATTAAAAATAGTTTAAATATGTATTATTTTATATGCTCAAATATACTTTATATATTTAAATATAATGAAATATTTCCGGATATCTACTGATCCAGAATTCCTAATTACTTGTAATTTTCATGTAATATTTTTAATATGATTTCTTGTTAAAAGGAAAATGGACAATAAAACCATGGAATAGTTTTCAGTAATCTCGACCACTCCATAGAAATCAGAATCTTTAGCAATACAACTATTATTTTGCTTATTTTCTGTTGTCTTTGCTGGATCAACGATACTTTCACTCTTCGGGATATGCTAAAAATTATCATTGATAAATGTGAGTAGCCCATTTAGATTTAGTGCAATAAATCTTAATTACCAATTACTCAATAATATTAAGCATAAGTTAATGAACCAGGTTATCAGGAGCCGAAACTGATTGATAACAATGATTCTTTTTCAATATTTCAATAATTTCTTCCAATTTTTGCTCCATTTTTTGAGTAGATGATAGACGATCGGTTAATTCAAGAAGACACTGTTCCATCCGCCGTAATCCATCACTGATCTCATTTCTGCTTTTACTTTCTGTTAGCCTATTGCAATTTAATAATACCCTTTTTTTAATTTAGCGCTTCGAATCTTTGATGTGCTACGCTAATTTATGATTCTAAGCTCATATCATATCTGATTCCAGGATAATTGATCCAGAATTTCGGTCAAAATTATCAAATAAATACCTAATGATAATTTTACTAAAATAATTATAATAATTTTAAACTATAATATAATAATTTTATTATAATAATTTTAACTATAATTGACTATAATTACTATAATAATTATAATAATGTTAAATTCTTTGCGTATTCATTCAAATCTTATTTAATTTATCAATTCAGTGATAAGGTGATACGGAAAAGTAGTGAAGTCTACTTGTTTTGATATTTGTACGATGCTTGTATATCATTTTTCCACTTTACATTTTGATTTTGCAATCGTTCTTGCCAATCTCGATTTAAATCATCTATTCGATTATTCATCTGTAATATATATATATAAAATTGATCTATAAAATTCAAATTAATTTCTTTCTTAGCTTTCTTTTCTATGAATAATTTATTTACGACATATTCTTCTATCGTTTAGCTAGCAGCGTTTAAACCTGAAAGAAGCAGCAGTTATTTACAAGTACCAAAAAAGAAAAAAAGAGCAACAAAATGTTAAAAACCATTTACAGACATTGTGGACATTTACAAACATTATGAACTGTCGAATCGTATACATCCTTCCAGGGTTTTACGACAAAAAAGTATCTCTCAACATTTTCTTGACCATGCTATTTAGTGGAAGGAAGAAATGTACTACAAATTAATACCTCAATTATAATTTTATTTGTGGTATCATTGGTTTTTTCTAAAATTTTCTCCAATTCTTCAATTTTCTTCGACATCAAGTGTCTTTCCATCAATTTATTCTTTAACAAAAAAAAAACAATTTCTGAAAACTAGAATAAATTCGAACAACATGGATGAAGAAAGATATTGAAAACATTTAATTTTTCAAGAAAAAAATTTTTTTTCATTCTTAAATTATTGGTTAAAATTTTTTCGTTTCTTTTTCTCTCTATTCTTCCAGTGTATTTTTTGATTATTAAATAAGAAACCTTTAAAGCGGTGATAACTTGTTTCACTTCTTCCATGTTCGTCTTCGTCTCCTTAACATTATCATAAAGCTTATCATTTTCTTTTCATTGGATTAATTTTGAATTCTGTTAAAGGAAGATGAACAATTTTGACATTTGTTATATCGATAGGATTAACATCAAACTGTGAAATGATTATAAAAGTGCTGTTATCTTCAATGAAAACATTACAACTGAACTGTTTGTAGAATAATTGACTGTCTTTAATTACTCAAAATAAGGTCATGATGATATTTGTACCACCATTAGGGAATGTATTCATTTGATCGATTCATTTTAGCAATTAAAAAGAGAGGAGATGAGAACGGGAAAGAGATGAACGATCTCATCCAATTAGTTAGTTGAATGCAATGAATCGACTCTAATGCTAGTTCTACTTCAAATAAATGAATCAATAATACATCTAACCCATCTGATTATTCTGCCCGGGTATTTATCCGAATACTCCGAGGAATTTTCCAATAAGTCACCATTGGTTGCTTGCTTCTTCAACATATCTCTTTCATTCCACTTTTTTCAGCTAATAATAACAAAAAATCTTAATGTTCAACCTAATAAAAACCGTCCGTAAACCACTCTATCAACTGAAGTGAACAATTTACGCTTTCCTATCCTTTATATTAAATTTAATGGATATGCAAAAAAAATTGCTACACTCACATCAGCATATGCTTCACGTCAATTTATAAGTCATCCCATCGCAACTCTATGAATTGAGTAAAGTTGTGTCGTAGAGCGACCATCACTGTAGCATACTCTATCTACTCTTGGACGGAAAATTAGCCGGGTAATCGGTAAGTGAGTTATTTCCTATACCAAATATGATATTTGACGTTCCGTGGGCGTTACCTAACGTTCTTTTACCCTTTTACCCTGCTTTACTTTCATTTCTTTTGGAAAATTCGGAAAAAGAGCTTGAATATAAAGAAATGTTGAATCCATATGGTTGCTATCAAATGTGAAATAGATGGGAAATTCATGCAGAATTTCGAAAAAAATGAACAAAAATTTTATAAGTGACATTCAATGTGAGTTGCTAAGAAACAGTTAAAATCGTTTACTAAAGTCAAATTTGAAAAAAAAAACATTAAAATTTATCGTTTTTTAGATTCTCGTATGAATGCACGCAATCATCAGTTCCAGTTAGTAAGTTCTCGCTCTTTTTCATTGTATTTGTTCTGTTTGTTCTGGTTTATGTGTTCTGAGAAAGTTTTCCTTTTTTATTCTCTATTGCATATTCGAGAACAAGAAATATTTATATAAATTCGAGTTAATTATATATATATATATATATATATAATTTGGTTGCTATCCATTAGTTAATCTATTAGTTCATGAATTTGTTTACTAACTTGCTTTATTTAATATGTTTTAGACTGTTGATGAACATCAAGTACGAGATGCAATCTCAACAGTCTTCCACACCATTCTTTTGCACAGGAGCGTGCCCAAGGTAATTTTTCGTTCCCTTTGAAGATGATTGGAAATCCTCTCTGAGGTATTAAGTGTGTTGATCTTCGATCAAAAATGATTCATCAAAGATGCAAAACTGTTTCCTTGATCGGTGAAGAGTTTTCTATATTCAAAGAAGGCGGAAGTAGGAGATTTATTCTCTTGAACAATTTACGTTTTTTTTGCAGATGCATTATACTAGCGAAATAAACTTTCAACTCGGGTCTATTGGTGTTGAAGAAGTGGATTGCAGCACATTGAATTTAAGCTATGCAAGTTTTTTCTCAATTTTCAATAGACATGAGCACACAAAATTTCCTCAGTTGTTTAAACATGCTTAAAAGCAACTTTATGTGTTTATTACATGGTAGTGACTATGCTGTCATTTATTCTTTATTTCATTTTACATAAATTGTTTAATCCATCTCAAGTTAATAATCGAAGCGTTCAGGTACGTGTAAATAGTCCAAAACTGGTTTCATGCTTACATGAGGAAATTGACTCTTTTGTGCAGTGCATTCGGCATTCCATAGAAAGTGTTACTGCACCTCGTTTCTATTCTCCACCACCAGTATCACTGCTCACTCATTATGGGACTCCACTTCTAAATGCTAAGTTAGTTTTGATATTTTTTGTACACTCTTTATACTGAAAAACGGTACGCGAAATTAACTGAGTTTTTTATTTGAAATATGCACCTCACCGCAGAGTTTTGATTGAGGACTTCTATAATTTATAAGAGTGCTACTAACTTAAAACTTAAAATATAGGGTCATCTTTCAGCGTATTACTAGGAAATCAGCTTTCAAATTTTCATTAATAATTTTCTTATGACAATGTAATAATCTATTTCAGAATCGATTTAGAATTCTATCAGAAGAAGAAACGAACATGGCCACTATCAGATTACGAAATCCCATGGGAAATTTGGCAAATGCAGCTTGGAGTCGTTAGAATCAAAGAACGGGGTGATCGCATGATTTTAAATCTATAGAAATAATCTATATCTATAAAATCTATAAAAACTCGAAATATTTCTTAGACTCTTATTTCTTTCACTCCTGTTTTGATGAAGGACATCAAGTAGTGATGGATTTCTTCCAATTCTAGTTTCGATAAAATTTTCCTGTATTCCTTCATACCTAAAAAGCGGTTTCTCCAGAATATTGGGAACGAATGCGCGAAGAGGTGGCGGATTCGGTATCAGAGATTGTACTGAAAGCATGCTCACTGATTAGTCGACCACAATACATGCCACAAATGCCTGCACGTTCAGAAGTGACGAGTATTTTTGATACGAGTTTTCTTGAATGTCAGCCGTATCTTTTCAGAGTAGTCAAACATCCACTTGATTCGGGTATGTAAACATTTTTCATCTGCTTAATTCTCAAAGGCAGTATTCATAATGATAAAATTTCCGTATCGTCTCTTATTTTAAATCATTAATGGTGTAGGTCGAACTATAATAATGACTGTTAGTTATAGGTCAGAATACGGAAAGCACTTTAGTGACGATTGGTGCATCTGTGGTCAAGAAAATGTTGAGAGATACTTTTTTGTCGTAAAACCTTGGAGTGATGTATACGATTCGACAATTCATAATGTTTGTAAATGTCCACAATGTTTGTAAATGATCTTTAACATTTTGTTGTTCTTTTTTTCTTTTTTGGTACTTGTAAATAACTGCTGCTTCTTTCAGGTTTAAAAGCTGCTAGCTTTGTTTTTCCGTGTCTCGACGTATGCATGCTTTCGTACTTTGTTGTTTGATGAAGTTCACTGTATCGTAACTTAGCAAAGCAAAACTCTAGTTAGCTGTTAAGACTTTTCTAGTTTCTCGGTGAGCTCTAGTTTATAATGAATGCTAATCCTTGCTTGTTCTAAGACTATTTTACAGATTGGAACTGTGCTAAAGTGTGTGCTTGGCAACAGTTTTGATGAATCTTTGGGTATGAATTCATGGAAAATGTTTCATGTTATGTGCTTTAGCTCGGTGCACTGGTTTTTCTAAATATTACTTCTGGTCCTTTTTTGGGCATCATCTTTGTAAATATCCTTTTTTACGGATACTGTTTTTCACAGAATGAAATTATCTTATAAAATGAGTCTTATTTTTATTATTTTCGAAGAATGCTGTGTAAATTCAGTTCTATAAAAGAAGGATTTCTGCTCACTTCTTGCTTAAGCATATTTTCTGTGCTTAGAGGTCTTTAAAGTGAAAAAAGGAAAATTTAATTTTATATTTTTGTATATAAACAAGCTCTAATAAATTAAACGTTAATTTACAAATGTAACATAAATATATATGTATATGTTTAACAACGTACCCACTTACCTCATAACATTTGATATAAGATATTTGCTTTTTCATCTTGTCTACTTTCTATGCATTTTTGTAAATAAATGTGAGGTTTTTATTTTTCGAAATATCAATGTTGTATTCAGTCATTTTATTGCTGCTATTGCTCTTATCTATAGAATTATTCTATATACGGTGCTTTGGCATGTTTCATCGCTTCTCAAACAATTGAAATTTATCAGATTTCTACTGTTAGAAGATAATAAATCTTAGGATGTTGTTTTTTTGGACTTATTTGGAACGATTTTGCAAACATAGATTCTCAGATAAGAAGGAATAGACAAGTGGCAAATAAGTAGAAAGATACAGCATGAATGATAATTGAGAAAGACAAAGAATGAAAACGTGGGAAGACGAGGTTTTCCATGGAATGAGGGTTGCAGAAGCTCTCAACTTGATGGTTGAATCTAGAAATGAAGAATATTTAGAAATCGATTCGTATTTAAAGGCACTTCATATAATCCGAAGATTTGTAACTTTAACAACGTTATGAATGATGATATAGCTGAATCATGTGGTTGCATGACCGCCGAATGGCTAAGCGAACAGCTAGCAGATTTTATGTATACATTTGAAAATGATTCCGATGGGGAGTTCATTGCCAAAGGTTCACTTATTTTTTAGAATTTTACTGTGAAATACATGAAGGATACCTAAAATGACAATCAATCTATGATGAATTGAATTGAAAAATTGACTTATTTGTGCTGAAAGTTCACTTCTGTACATACATGATATCATAAGATTCTAGTTTTAAAACAAAAATATTTACAAATAAGTATAGGAGATAATAAAATACTAGAAATTAAATTTTATAGAAAGCCTAAATTGAGGACTTGAACCTTTTCATATTGATAAAGTATCAAGCTTCATGATCTGCTGAAGTCAGTAGTTCTATTTAAAGCGAATGATCTCTCCAAACGGTACCATCAAACAGGTGAAGATTTTGTTAGTGAACTAATCGCATTTGTAACAAATCAGAATCAAACACATGTGAATCTCGCAATGTTGGATAGCTTCGAGCAAATGGTAATTATCGTAAATTTTGGTACTTAATGAATTTTTGATAGACGTAATGAAATAAATTTAAGAGAATAAAGAGTTGATGAAGAGTACTAATAACAATAAAAATTTTTATGCAGAATTTTTGAAGTTATCCTTTTTATCCCTATTCTGAAAATTCAAAAGTTTTACAATTAATTTTTTATAATCTTTTATTTCTGTTCGTTTACAGATTCTTCATAAAACTGTTCAAAATTGCAAGAATGAGTCGTTGAATATCTCTCATGCGAAGTATTTTTTATTTCTTTATTTTTAAGCAATAATTAGCTTTATATCCTAGGATTACGTGGAGAATACGATGTATTGCACTTTTCTATGTATTATAGAATAGTGAAATATTATTTATTTGCATAAAATAATCTAAAAAAGAGATCAGTATTATTCGATTAATTTTCTTTCGATATTATCTCAGGATTGCATTTAACGAAAGCAATAAGAATTCGTGGCTTGATGAGACTAATATAGCTGACAGTGCAATTATAGATTTTTCAAACGAAAATATCACTTTACCCGAGAAGTACTTGGCTTTTACACCAATAAGGTTGGAGTATCATTCTATTAATCGATTTTCTGACTAAAATTCATTCATTAATTGAATTCTTATAAGTAATATTTAATGGATTTGAGATCAGACGACTATTTATTCTCAGTAATTTTTGTTTCATTTCAGAAATTCCACATCTGATGCTGCATATCAGAATCGCAAAGATTCGGGCAAAATCATCGTGAAATTCACAGGAAAAACTTTCACCGCAGAAAGAACTGATAGGACGAACAGCAGTAATATAAGTAAAGTCATTGTGGAAAAACTATATACTGATGATTACAAAAATTTGTTACAATATGGTGCTGAAAAAGATTTGGAACAGGCTGAAGGTAAGGAAAGATCTCTAATTATTTTTTTGTACAGTATAAGCTTGATCGGCGGAATATCACCATGTAAACAATGAATATAATCTGATACGTGACCATATTTCTAATTACGTCTCAAGAATTATAATTGAAGGCTTCATAATTCTCATAATTTATGGTCATAATTTTTTTAAAATACTAAGCCTATAAACTTGCTTATATTTGCTAGGTCAAATAAGTTTACACTAATCAGTGGGATCCAAAATTATTTTTGATTGAAGATAACCATAAATAAATTTGCAGTTAAAGTTTGTATAAAGATCCAAAAAACTGCAAGTTAAATTATTAACTCGAATAAATACGTAATTAAACTAATTAAACCATGAAACTGCTGTTCCTTATATTTCACTTTAGGAAAAAATCTGTAATATTTTATAGTTTTTTGTTGATGGCATATGTTATTAGTGCTTTTATAAGTACATTAATCAAATTTAAGCACTCATTTCACGAGTTCAGAATTTATGCCGTATAATCAAGGAAGAAAATGAAACACTGGCTGATGACGAACAAATAGATTCTTCATTACTGATATGTTTTTTTTCAATAAGTTAATCTTAGCATGAACGTGTAATTTGATATGGAGATTACCTTTTCATCTCCAAGTTTCCTGCTGTACTAATATGTTGACTTCATATCTTTTCAATGACGGATTCCAAAGTTAAGTACAACAGATTTCTTAGAAATTTTCGTGAAGGAATATTGAAGAAATTTCTTTGCAGATAAGAAATGTACGTTATGGATTCATCGTAAGTAATACGGAGGATCCACTTGACGCTTCAAACTGTTCATTACAGTGCATTGGTCACAATAATGGTGTTATAGATCTCGACCTCAGTAATCTTAAGGCTTATTCATTGTTTCCTGGGAAGGTAGTATAATTCCTGATCCATTCAATTTACGATTACAATGCATTATCACTAGAATGAAAATTTGATAGTAAATGAAATACACATCGAAATATTTCTTCTCTTTTATGATAATTATTAACTACATTAAATTGGAAATAGATGATTAAAAGCATTTGAACCCTCATAAATCCATTTTATCACATTATTAACTATCCATTCCATTTGTATTCGCTTTTTAATAGTTAGCTTCTATTATAGGTTGTTGCACTTCGTGGATCTTTTGCTGGTGATATATTTATTCCGGATGAAATTTCCGAACCTATGGAACCATCCATTGCATCCATCAAGAAGCAACCAGGCATTGGTAAGGTTTTTCTCTATGTTATTATAGTTTTTCGGTAGTAATTGATAATCAACTGAATTGTTAATCATGTTCACTGAATTTGTGAAATCTATCCATGAAAAGTTAATACATTTGGAAATTTAATTACAATAGTTGATCTATTCTGACACACTTTCAGCTTCAGCATGAACATTTAGTTGAAAGAATGCATTACAGAAAAAATATAAACTAGGAACGATTTTTTTTGAAAAAAATGAGACCTTTTTAGATTTACTTCATGTTTGGTGTGCCTGTGGTCCATTTTCTTCCTCCAAAACACTCTCTTATGAACAGCTCTGCGATCTAATCGAATTGGTGAAAAAAGAGCGACCTAATATCCTAATTTTGGTATGCGTTAAATACCTTTCCATTATTTAGCGCTTTGTTGTTTTGAAAAATGTAAAACTTCAGATTGGACCATTCATTGATCGAACGAGTCCAGTAGTGAGGTCACCTCAATGTTGTTACAGCTACGGCGATCTTATGGATATGATTCTTGGAAAGATTGATGATGCCTTATCAGGGTTTGTGATTTGTGAAAGCATGAATTGTTGTTTAAAAATAAAATTCTTTGCTTATAAGTTGCAAGAAACGAATAAATTCATGCCCCTAAATTGAAAAAAAAATGTATAATGATATTTTCCATTTATAATGAAATTAAATTATTACTTAAGAAATGATTCGCAGATATAATGTTTTTATTAAAGGGTAAATCATAAATTGTATAATTTGAAACGAAATTTTTAATAAATATAAAAGTAAAAATATTTATATCAAATGTTAATATTACGTAAAAGCCATTTTGGAATTTAAACGCTAACTTTTCCTATAATGTAAAATCGATTATTGATGTTTCCAGGACTGATGTTCAAGTGTTAATAGTTCCGAACGGAAGAAAAGATGCTGCCCTACGACCATCCTTTCCTACTCCACCATTTCGTTCAGTTAAACAGCGAAAACAACAGTTAAGCAAGGTTATTTTTTCAACATAATGCTGCCATTGCTTTTATATAATTTTTGTACAGAAATATTTCAATTTCAAAATCCTTCGACTCATCATTTATTAGTGCTTGTTGACCAGTTTTTATTGTGATTGGTTTTGATCATTTTTCTTCAATATAAAATCA
The DNA here is from genome assembly GCA_013365365.1 of Cruorifilaria tuberocauda. Lineage (NCBI taxonomy): Eukaryota > Metazoa > Nematoda > Chromadorea > Rhabditida > Onchocercidae > Cruorifilaria > Cruorifilaria tuberocauda. The sequence continues at coordinate 55,549 of JABVXU010000198.1, read as the reverse complement.
GCCCTTTGCAGAATATAATGCTTTTGCCGGATCCTGCTATCATTCGAATTGCTGGTGTTGAATTTGCTATAACGGCATCAGAAATCATCCAGCATTTAGGAAAAGATGAAATAAGTCGTTTGGATAATTGTGAAGACAAGGATCGAATATCTCGACTCGTTCGAGATTTATTCAGGTATTGATACGTGTACTCAGTATATTTGTAGGATGAATTATTATATTTCATTGAATGAACAAAAGGTTTGAATTGGAATGTTTACTGCTTTACCGAAATCCCTCCTAAGATTTTTAGCATAAATCGAAAACAAGTCCTTGTTTTCTTCATATTCTAGCTAAATGATCCTTACAGACAGCGTTCTTTGTACCCGTTATACCCTGCAGCTGATGATATTACATATCGACTTCGTGAAGCTGTCGAGCGCACCTCACTTTCTGTAATACCTCACATGATTATTTTGCCGTCTGTACTCGCACCTGCTATTAAGGTAGGTACTTTCCCCTAATAATTCTGGATATATAATTTAAATTAGTTCTTAGTGAATCTATCTGATGCCGTTATACTAAATTTACATGAATCTGATAGTCAACTGAACTGTCTTTCAAGAGATTCATGATACAGGTAGTCGCCGACTCAGTATTTGTGAACACAAATGCATTAGTACGTGGAAGTAACGGTACATTCATGAAACTAAAAATTGATCTGAAAGAAATTGATGCGAGAAAAGAGAATTCACATACATCTGTCGCTGACTTTTCCGAAGTACAAATTGTTCGATTGTGAAATTATATTGCGAAATACGTATAATTTTTTTTATGCCATGTTTACAAAGGTTGTAAAACTTTGTGAAATGAATTTGAAATCAAGTGAGTCAATTATTGCAGTTTTACGGTGCCTCCTTCACTGATCATCATCTAAACCGTTCGTCTTTCCTTTCAGAACAATTAAGTAACAATATTCTGCAAAATACAGTAGTTCTGTCGGATCTTGCTAGATCTTGTCAAACGGTGACTATTATTCAATTAAAAAACATTACTGTATTATAAAGCAGATGTTTTTAGCTTATATTTTAAAAGCATAATTATTCTGAAATTTATAGCATGAGATACGAATATAACATCCAGAATATTGCAGCATTTTTATTTGCCTTATTCTTCAATCAGTAAATCAAAAAACCTGAGCACAAATGACAATCAATAAGCCTAATGTAAAAACAACTTTTATCCGCTTTCATCGCTACTACGAGATCGATGTCTTCGTTTCTTCTTTTTTTTCTTTGAAACTTTCCGCTCAGATGAAGTAGAACTTTCTCGAGACCTAAAGTTTGTTTTTTAAGTAAAATCACATAATTATGATTAGTCATACCTCTATTTAAATCAATGGTATTAATATCATTTTGTGGAAATTATGCTTCTTAAAACAAAATGTATTATATATATTACATTAAGAAATAGGATTATATTAGAGAAAATCGCTTAAAAAATGGAGTCAACATACGATTAAAGTGTTATTGCAGAAACATAAGATGATGTATGTAGATAATAATGACGGCTTTTTAAATGTTTAGAATTTTCCGAGTAAAATCAAACCTCCTGTGACGTTTGCCTGATTTGCTGCTGTGTTCGTCCACTGATCGATTGTCGCTACGCTTTTCTTCTCGTTTCTTCTTTTTTTCCTTTTTGTGATGATGGCTTTTTGAATGTTTAGAATCTTCCCTACAAATTCATTGTTTAGGATATTGATAAAGACACAGAATCATAGACGTTTAATCCGAAACTTTTTTTCTTTTTTATATCCCTTTATTAATTTTTATCTTTCACGACTCTTCAATAATTTCGATTTCAGAGAGCTTATGTGTGAAAAAACCAGAAACTATATCCTTCATATTTAATATTGCAACATTATTATATTCTGAGGTCACGCTAAATCATAAGCTCAACAGGAATTAAAAGTTTAAATGTAATTATACAGGTAAAGGACAGATGGAAACAGAATGGAAAAATTATTAATGCATTTTTACGCAACATAATGAAACTATCAACATCTAAATCGGGATTAATTTACTTTTTTTTAAATGTCTCGTTGATTACTTTGTCGATTCGCGAATTAATTAGTTGGTCAATCGCAGACGTTGAAAAAATCACTTCTACATCATTCACATCTTTATTTTTTGATTTCGTAACCAATGATGAAGTTGACTAAAAATGCAACATTTTCCTATGTTGTTTCCAATTAAAAAAAATATTCTAGAAAACTACTATCACCATAAAAAAAATTCGTTTGGAAAGAACTTACATTAGCACGTGCTTCCTCATACTTTTTTAGAAGTTCGCTTTCACGTTTCAATTGTTCCTCATTTTGGGCTCTCAATTTTGCAGCCCGTTTCTCGTTCAAAATTTTCTCCATAAAAAGGCGAGCCTTAAAGAAAATTAAATGTATCTCAAAATCTTCATAATCTTACTTGAAACTTACTTAATTCACTAGATTTTCTTGATTTATTTCTACAAAAAATAAGGAAGTACGCACCTTCAACTTCCGTTCTGACTGAAGTTCAGCTGAACCTTCTACTGCAAGTTGCCCGGACGATAGCGGAACTGGAGCAACCGGAGGTGGCGGTATTGTCAAACCTGGCGGAGGAATCTAAGAAAATATTAGTTCTTAGAAACTTATAAAACCACAACATGTTATTAATCAGTTGATATAAGATTTCTATTTAGTAAATTGAATATATTTATATTTTTTTTATTAGTTAATAACGTAAATTAATTATTTGCTTGCTTTAATAAAACATTAAACTGGTATAACGTAATTCATAAAATTTACGTTATTAAGGACACCAGGGGGAACATCAATTGCTTCTGTTCCACCGTTCTCATCATCATACGCTCCAAGTTTAACCGCACTGCAACTGGATTACTAATAAAGTATTTAAAGTTCCAAAAAAATACAAATAATTTATAATATTGCAACATTTTATAACAACTCTGCTATTACCATATTTTAAAAAAGAAACCGTATTAAAAATGTTTAAAAAAACATAGCCCTCATCTCTCATAACCATAATCCTATTTTCCGACCGTTCTCCATAAGCTTCACAATTTTTGAACTTCTTTTTGCTCGCAATAATGCTAGCAAAGGAAATTTTGACTGTTTAGCAAATGTTCGGATCGGCTGAGTTCATATTCCTTTTTAATCATTGGGCTACTTAATGTACATATGAATCACAATACACAAGGTGAAAATATTCGTTGTCAACAAAGTACTAAGTTTACAATAAGAATGCTTCCTTTAAATTTCCTTAAATTTCCACGTTTCTGAACAACTTTGCTTACCTTGCTGTTTTAGGAACTTTTTTATCATCTGATTTCTGAATGTTTAGAGAGAAAGATATTGGACCCGTTCCTGTTTTTCTCATTGATGTGCTTGCATTTTCTTCTTGTTCCTCGGCATTGTCCAGAAGTGTTGGTAGTGACTGCACTTTGTTTAACTGAATATTATTAAATGTATAGAAGCAAAATTTTTAAAATGATGAACGCAACAACAGGAAGAATATGAGAAAATCCTTCATGTGCCTTTTGTTCTTTTCTTTTTTTAAAGTAAATATTAGCTCTCATTCCTTCTCTCAATGTTAGCAAAGTTATAGCGTTTACAATTTATGTTATAAATTCAACTGTAACGTGATCACGGAAATCATAACGCAAGAATTGATATAACAAAAAATTCAACTAAACGATAGCTAAATTCCAGACCTGATCATCAAATTCAATTATTCCAACTTCAGAAACATTTCGTACAACTAGCTCAGGCGTACGTGGCGGATCATGAAAACCTCGACGACGCATTTTTCGATTCATGAAAGGTGGTGGTGGAGGAGGTGCTTGCAGTAAATCAGAAAATGGTTTGCTTAGTTCATTAGTGTCACTTTCAGTTTTAGAGGATTGTTCCACATTACACCCTCCTGAAAATAATAATTTTTCACGTTAAAATTCTGTTAGTAATTTTATTTTCCACGGGCGATCGGTGAAAAGAAATTTCGTCCAGTACTTACTCAAGATATCAGCTTCCTGTTTCGTTGTGTTCCACTCTTCTGTCTCTTCATCTCCCATCATCTAGAAGTAAAAATTTCAAATTATTTTTACGTTTTACGAAATATGCTTAAAATATTCAAAGAGGTAAAATCATCCGAAGCGTCCAAAAAAATTTGTAAATATTATAAAGAATGCCTTACTTTTTGCGACTGCATGTAAGAAGCATGCAGCTTCTGGTAATACCGAATGCGCGAATGATAATAACCGTAATAAGGGGCATCGGCACACAAAAATCCAATATTAAGATCATTTCGTCCTGGAATACATCCAGTAGTCTGGAAAACCTCGTCACAAAATTTGAGGTTAAAGTGAAGCATTTATAAATCACAAACTTTACCTAGTAGAATCTGTTCAGCTTGGATCCCATATTTAGCAACATATTCAGCAGCGCTATTGACAGTAGGCATGATGTCAGGTGGCGGTGGTATTACATTCGGCTGTTCATTGCTTGGTGGTGGTTCCCCATAGAAACTTAGATACCACTCATAGTAATCGCCTTTCTCCAAATCTTTTGTTTTTTCCGCACTTCTACAGCATCACAAAATTTAATTTTAGCTTCTTACGAGAACATTCAATGACAGTCTACAGATAGTCAACTAAAACAGTGGAGAACAAAAAAATTCTTACAATTTGTAACTGTTTCACAGTTACAAATTAAAATGACTTTCTAGGTGAGAAAACAACTTACTCTTCCTTGCTTTCAGTAGTCTGTGTTGCTCTTGGGACAACTAAATCAGACAGATTCTTGAAGAGCGAAGAATACATGTCGTCAGCCTGCAACAAATAATCACATAATGGAAATGGAAGAATTTTTAGCTACAATGAATATGTCTGATTTTCACATCTAAGATTTCTTTTGAAAAAATCAAACATATATCAAGTTAAAAAAACTGTCAATTCCTGATAAAATGAATCGTTTAATAACCTTTCCCAATTTGTAGTCAATTTTAATTTGTAACTGTTTCTTGGTCGCAACGTCGTTTTCTTCCTTCGTCTTCGGACCAATTACTGGTGAACTATTACCAGAATCAGTTTTCCGTGCTCCCCCCATTAACAATGGATGAAGATAATTTCCGCCGGTATCAGATTCCGAATCACTATCAGAATTAGAATCTACAATAAATAAACAATAAACAAAGTACCATCTGTAAACTGAAGAGCTGATTCCCAACTAGGAAAAAGTAGACGTTAATACTTCAACCATGAAGTTTATTTAATGAACTTCGAATCACTTTCAGAACAAAACAAAAGTTACCCATATTTGCATCCTCTTTTTGCTTTTGTTGCTCCTCTTTTAATCTCTCCTCTTCTAAACGTCTTAATTTTTTCAACTTTGGACGACGCTTTGGAAGATGAGGTTTTGGTGCGTATTTCTTTTCTCGTATTAATTTTGAGATATATTTGTAATAAGCATTCAAAGGATGATCAAATTCCAAAAAACCAAACTGAAAAAGTAATCGTTTGATGAACGTTAGAGCAGTCTATCCGATTATGTACATTTTAAACCAACAAATGAACAAATACAACAGTAAGCACCTGATCCTGATTTCCGCGTTGTTTTGCTTTAATGACTATTTCCATCTGTGGGCCTTGTGCAACGACAAATGTTGCTGTCCGCTCTATTACAGCATTTTGCTTCATTGTGTCTGGCTAAATAAAAAATGAAACAATTTAGATGAACCGATATATTATAATTCCTATAGTGCAATTTAGCGCCGCTATAAGCAAAGAAGGAAACATAAAGATCTGCAAATCATTCTCAAAACTAAAGTGGAGTAGCCTAAATGTCAAAAAATACACATAATTCATGAGAAATTTTACTTCTTTAAATGACTTCTTAATGCTTAGAACAATCATGACATCAATCTAGATATACCAAATTCATGCCGAGTGGAAGTTTGATATTTTCTGGAGGATGGAATGGTTCGTCAATTTCCTCTTCACTACTACTACTCGATTCTTTACAATTTTCATCATAATTAAATGCAACTTCGGCACGCTTTTGCTTTTCTTGCTCTTCTTCTGCAAACAAAGAAGAATCACGAAATATCTCTTATGATTTATTCACCGATAACATAGAATTAGTTTTGAAAAGAAAACAAAGTAAAATTAACCTAAGCGCTATTTTAGATGAGATCATGTTGCAATTCGCTTCATAAATAGATAAGAACTTTTTAATCTTACGTTGAAGTCTTTTCATATCCTCGTGCATATCCTTGTATCGCTCTTCTTCGCACATTTCCTCTTCAAGAAGTTCTGTAGGACAGTCATATCCAATTCCAGTTTGACTATTTTCTCCACTAATACAAGCAATGTCCAATGCTTCTGTACTTAGAAGATGTAAACGACAGTCATACCTGGAAATGAGTTTTACATGATAGTGTAGACGATGAATAAATACAATGTGAAGACATAGAAACTAAGTTTCGAAAGATATTTCAAAACATATGAACTTAGTTCCTATATCTTCCATGGTATTTCTTTTCGAAGCCAAGCCAAACCGGGCCTCTTATAACATCAAAACGATTCATCTCACAATTATAGCGCACTTACGAAAAGTACATACCACCATCTGCCCAAACTATTGGGCGTGTATAGCACTCCATCCATACCTGAAATGTGGCAGAAGAACATTTGATATTTACTAATTAAAAGTTTTTTGCTAAAAAGATAAAAACTGTTAAGCTACTACAAGAGAGCAATCGCTTACCTTTCAAATACTGTTGTTTTGATTTTTTTTTTCGCATTATTCCTTCCGAAATTTATTCATCCGTCCAATTTTTTAAATGTTTTACTGCATGATTGAATAATTTTTCACTTGATTTGCAAAACTACGAAAAAAGGCATCCCAACTATGAATGATATTCTTTTTTCCATAACAAAAAGTCCATCCTTATTCCGCATCCGGAAGACACAACAGTAATAATAAGGCGCTAAGGTTTGTAACATGGAAACGCCACTAGGATGAATCGGATTTCAGAGAATACACAAGTGGATCTTTTAGTTCCAAAATAAGAATTACTGGCAAAATCTGAGTATTTTTTTAATCCCTGACGAACTACTCCGCAATATACTTTATGAGAAATGCTAATCAAACTTTTTTTCCAAACTGAAACTAGCAGTGTACCAAACTTACATAATCTTTCGCATCACTCTACTTAATGCACACAGCATTTAACATTTCTCGATGAGCATTGTGACTTGATACACAGGATTACAGAAAGATAAGAACAATAGCATTTCCTGTATCTTGTCATTTAACAGTCCGACTTATTAAGAAGAGTTAATGATTCATAGTATCTGGATAACATTTACAATGAAAAAAAAGATCACTTCAAAAAATTAAATGAAACCTACCGATAGTTATTGCTGATTCATACCATCAATTATTGAGTTCTGTTCATCATGCATCTTCCAGCAATCTGTTTCGAATGAAGTACACAATAAAAAGTGAATTACTGAGTTAACGTCTTCCATTAACTCACCTATCAATAAGTAACTGTGAATCCGCTGGATGAGATATCAGATGTCGTTCTTCTGCAACCCACTCAGCGCGACCATCGTTTGCATATATTCGTGATGCATAACCAAACACAAGCAATTTATCCTATGACAAAACCAAATCATTTAGTTTTCAAATTCGTCGTTCTCGGAATCTAATTCTTCCTTTCCTCTATCGTGCTGATAACTACCTCTTCATTTGTTTGAAAAATGTTCCTTCCAGATATTAAGTCTTTTAGTAGTAGGATTTCAAAACTTAATCCAAGGTACCGCGAAAATGAAATTTAACGTCAATGATATATGAATTAATTTGTATCTAAACATCACATTTTATTCGTATTTACCAAACGAGCTCTGAATGGTGCGTGTTAAATATATACCATTTGATGATTGTAAAAAAACTAAATACTTTGAAAAACACGTTCAACAATCTTTTTTATCTGCATTTAAATTATTTGGACGGAAACAGACATATCAAGCGAATTTATAATAAGCAGAAAGTTTAGAAGACAGGGGTTCTTCCAGACAGAAATCTTACCTGTGTTTCGTCTGGTCCTCGTCGTTTGGCGCTACGACAAAGCCTTATATTTTCTGCATTCATAGCACAATACCAAATTGAGATAGTTAATAGACCGCATGGAAAGAGATTCTATAAATCATTTTGTCGGCAGTTTTTCTGTAAAATATAAACTTCCAGATAGAACGTACCTTTGTGCACGAACAATAAGTGTGTATAACATACAAGCAAACATCCAACACCTTCTCGTTTTAATTTGCAGAAAATGTTAGGTTATAGTTAGATGATACTAGTTCCTTTAAATTAAAAAGATTGAAAGTTCAATCAAACATTTCACTAGAAATACTGGCGACTAAAGAATTCGTTCAGTTAGGCTTCAAAAATCCATATAAAGTTGTTTTAATTTCATGTTATAAAACAACTTGCAGCATAAGACCAATGATTAAATATTTGAGTACTTCAGTAATAAAGTACTTGAGCTTTTGCTTAGATGACAACATAAGCATAAATCATATACTTTATCAATATAATCAGGATAAACAGATCACTTGCATCAGAGTATTCACAATACTCTATATCCAACAGAATGTTTTGCTCGGATTTCCACTAAACGGAAATAAAAATTAATGTTTAATCATAATCAATGGAAAACAGTGCTAAATGAAAGTACATAAAAAAATGCAAAACCAATGGCACCGTAATCACAATTATCCCGTAACAATGAAGCTAATTCCAATTAAGTTACTGAATTTCATGAAAAACAAATTCCACTAGCATGAAGTCAAAAATTAAAAGAAAAATAAATAAAGTCCCAGAAGAAATCATATTGAAGATATCTGAACTTTAGAAGAGAAATCTTCAGAATACAATACTCATAACAAGTTTGATTGAAGTCACAATGAGATCAATAACTTCACATATACTTTTCTTTCAAAAAGACTAAATTTTATCGCAATTTCAAGTAACGTCACTGTCAGCCAAACTATCTAGTATCCTCAAAAAGCGATCTTGTTCTGAAAAAAAATATTTTTGACCAAAAAATTGGTTAAATCTGAATCACAGCCGATCATTCTTTAATTGAAAAAAACAATGCCTATAAAAATCAAATTTATCATGCTTAAGTTAAAAAAATGAACCTTCTTCAGAAGCACAACCAATGCATTCTTCAGAATTATGTGAATATTCGATGCCCAAAGACTTCTGGGCTTGACTTTCTAAAAAATCTGTTGCTTGTGATGTCGGCGGAATTGTATGCCCATACGATCCCATACGATCCATGGAAGTACCGCTTGTTTGCAAAGCTGAGTAATAACCATCATTATAACCTTGCTTATAGGCTTTCTAAAAAAATTTTCATTCAGTCATAAAATTTCGAAACAATTCAATAAATTCCCTTGAATGAAGATAAGATCTCAACCTTAAATGAATGTTTGAATTAATAAATGAGAAAGATGGATTACAGGATAATGAAATAAGTGAATTTTAATTTTTTCGCTAGGAAAATGACATACTGAAGTGTACACGGCTAAATCGGTTGTATATTGGTCCGCATAGCGTTTTACCGTTTCTTCTAATGAATTTATCCTCTGCACGAGCCTAAAATTTATTTTGAACAATAAATATTCGTTCAATATCTTAAGAATTTTCACAATGGCTGGAAAAATACTAATAAATCAATAATAACTCGCACCTACAAACATCCCACGCATGCTCGTTCTGCATTTTACTGATTTCTGCATACAAATTCTCTTCGATTTTCTTCTCTTTTGTAATAGTCGATAAAATATTTAATTCGAAGTTTGTAGATGCTTCATTTTGCCACCTCCTTTCATAATCCTGTCAAGGAATACTTATTAGGTATTCAAACGGAAAGTTTTAACAGTCTGTAAAACAAAAGTATATGAATTACCTTGCTAACTAATTCCAGCGCTCTAATGCTATCATTTTTAGATGCACATGCAGAGATATTAGAATTACTGTATTCACTAGGCAACACAGCTTTTGCTGATGTACATAGGCGCTGTAAAAAGCTCCTCGGTTTATTAGACGGATCATTTATAGATCCTGCTTGACTGCTAGACTGAACACTGACCTGAAACTATGGGAAGTAATGATAAATAAACAGAAGTAGGAAAGTCTGCACAATGCAACAGATACATAACAATTTCTTCAAAAAGTAAAAAACTTCTATACCTGTCTTAATTCTGGGGACTCATCCAAAACTGGATCACTCTTAGAGCAACTGTACGGAACAGATATCTCCTGAGGAGAAAAACATTTTTCGACATCATCAAATATATCGTAATCTGCATCGTTTAACGGCGGAAAAAATGAATCTCCTGTTGAGATACTCTTATTTGCATAATGAGCCCTATAGCAATAATAACTTTGGTAGAAGAAAGGAAGAAAAAAAGAAACGATGCAAATGTGTTTAACAAAGTGGGTTCTAATGATACTTAATGCTATTACACCAAACGTTAAATATTATGATACCCATTAATGAGATCCATGAATGCACGAGAGTATAATTTGGTCCAGTTCCCTTTCGCGTCGCCCACTGCCTTTCCGTTAGCAACAAGCCACTTACGAACGTGGTCAACAATCCGCACATCAGGAATTTCACCACGTAGCCTGGACGTTTCCAAAGCTGCTATTATTAATCCATTCTCAGAGCATAGCTGCCTTGAAGTATTTCTTAAAAATGAAGGAAATTACTATAAAATACTAAAATGGTAACATGAAAATATAAAGGAAAAAGTAATGTGCAGTAAGTCTACCTGAAAACGTCGTCAACAATAAATTCATCTAATTTATGTACTTGTCAAGCATAGATGGCTCATCTTTTCGTCTTTAATCCATCAAGCAATATTTTCAGTTCTTTTATATTAGTTTAGTTGACTTTTACATGAATCATCAGTGATTTAGTATTATTACATTATTACCATTTACTCAGATAAAATTTGAAGAAGACAAGAAAAAATTATTAGATAAAGGCGCTTCTACTGGTAAAATATATATCAGATGAAAACATTGAGAATTTCTCACCGTATTTCCTTACTGATGAAAGACATTAGTAGATTCCAGAAATTGAGCATCATATAACTGGGCTGTGCAAATGCTAACGGTGGCAAAATACCTAAAGTGAAAGTGCCACATTTCTGCCCACGAGATGTGCACAACTCCGACCACTTCGCTGCTCCTAGCAGTAGCACCTAAATCAATTGCATAATCAGAAAAGTATTCACAAAGCATTTAATCATGTAATAAAATTACAACCATGGTTTCAAATAAAGATTCTGAACGTACTTTTGCATCCATTCTATTGAGTGACGACAATGTAAATGATTGTAGATCATCATCATCAGAAGCTCCAGCAGGTATATTTTTCAAGAAAAGATCCAAGAATGAAGCTGAAGCTGATGAGAAATTATAGTCCATAACTCATAAATCAACTGATACGAACTTTCTTATCTCAAATTCAACATCACTCACCGTTATCACGTATATCACTGCTGTAAGCTAGCAACCATAACAAATTAATTAAGAAATCATTTTTATCCGCCAATATAATCAATCCTGAAAGATTTAAAACTGAACAGACAGAATTAAATGCATAATAAAGATGAAGTTTTCAATAGGAACGAAAATTTGTATAATCTAATGAGACTAAATGATATAATCAATAAAGCAAATCTAAACATTCAAACTTTGCAAATATTTGTTGCAAAAATATCAGAAATAAAAAGAAAATGATTTCAAAAAACTATTATTTGAAGGAGTGTACCAAAAAATTTGAACGAAATTCAAATTATAATATCGTAAATATGAAAAAAAAACTAAAAAAAATGATAAAAGAAATCCTCACTGCTGACTTTGTTCTGTTCTACACCATGTGTTTCATAAGTGCTTGGCATCGAATTTATCGAAACCATGAATGATTTAGAACGTGATGTAGAAACACCATTACAAGCAGTATACAAACGTTCTCCAACCTAAAATGCACCAACACTGATTCATATAACACTTCGCAACATATTCATTCTCATTTCAATTTCCGAATAAAAATAATCCATTTCGAATGATAATATCTTTCAATATTTTACGCATAGTTATGCATAAAATTTCAGGAAATAAGATCAACTTAATAATTTTATGAACTACAGAATGAGTAATATACCAGCTGCGTATTAATGTTGGATATTTTGACCCTACTGAAATGTTGTAGAAGTGTACGTAATATGAACGTCTCAAGCACAAAGATAGCAGCAAGTATCGGTGATACGGGTGATGCTTTGTAAAAAATATCGTAAGCGATCGAGTAACTGATAAATGCCAACTCTTCATACATCCTGTTTCCTTTTTCCTGGAACAAATAATTTAAAAAAAAAAAGAACCACAGAATGAAATGATAGCGCTGTTGCATATGAGATCGATTCCTTCTGTTTAACCTAAGATAAATATAGTCATTCAAAGGAAAGTAAGAAATAAAAAAAAATAAAAATAGAACCAATAATATTACTATGTTGTGGAGGAGAAGGAATGTATCGCCGACACTTCGGAACAAAATACCTTTAGCAAACGACTGAAAGTGGTCCAAAGATGGAGTGCGAGGAAGTTCCATTACTTCCCTAATTAAGATGTCTAATCTGTAATGAAATAAGCAAGTACTAAATATATTTGCTCTATTTCTTTCTTTCTTCATTTCGGTTGTGCTGTTACTATGATATTTTAGAAATTTTAAGTAAGTAGCGTAGCACATTATCCCAAATCATTCTAAAACACATTCATTCCAAATTCTTTCTTCTATGAAGTAATGGGACGAAGAACAACTCACTCAATTATATAGCTGAATACTTTGGCAGTGTGCAAAGTTCCAGCATCGAATAAAAGCTTTAACGAATGTCTTATTCGCCCATTCAATACCAAAACTAAAGTTTTGAAACGTCCTTCGCTTTCCGGTAAATTCTGTCCCTGAAAATAAAAGTCAAAAATTCTGACAAACTTTTACTAATAGTATTTCGAGATATTATAAAGCTAACTCTGAACCATTTCCTATCAAAAGGGCTCCACTGTACCTAATTTTTTTGAAGAGCATATGCAATCAAAATGTATTTTTATACTCTATAATATTCACTCCATCTTTAGAAATAATCACCTTCAACAACAAGTACGCTCTATTCAGCCAAACAGTATCATTAAATAATGGACTCAGAATTTTCGCTGTTTCTTGTTCCATTTCTTGCATCAGTTTTACATCACGTCTCAGCTGATTCTAAAACTTTAAACATAAATGTCGTCATTAATATATGAAGTTGCACCTAAATTTCTTAAAAACTATAATTCCTAATTTGATTCCTATTTTTCTCTCATTTTGTCAACTGACATTCATTATCATATTTCTGCCAACTTTTTCAATCTAACAAATTCACTAGCAACTTTTCTAGAATTAAACTAACAGTCTTGGAAATGGTGGACGTTTTCATCGGTTGAAACATCGTGTAGCAAGAAGAATTCCTATTAAACGAATATTACGACGTGAAAAATAATATACAATTTGAGAGACCATATAGTACCACATATTAATAGCATCACGACTATAAGTATATAACGCCGAATTTATTAACAGCTATTGAAAATCAAGAAAACTTCACTTTCTAAACAAATTCATAACGCACTGCTCGAGATATGCAGTTATGTTTCGTTATTACATGACATCAACCGTCCCAAACAAAATGAACGAGAACCAAAAAAATTTCAAAAAAACCATAAATATAATGGACTTAGAAAGATTTTAGCAGAGCATAACTTTAGCTGCATTATAGGAAGAACGTAAACAAAATATTTAGCGTTACTCTGCTGTTCAGTATTTGGAAAAGTTTAACAATCTTCTCCAGCAAATTCTGATGTAACGTAGAATGTATAAAAAGAGCATAAAGTAGAATTTATAGCTTAGAATAATTCCAAAGATATAATAGAAAATACCAATAACACCGGAGAAAGCATTCGCTAATTTTTATAGACCATAACTTCATGAATTATTCAGCCGGTAATCAAGGTGACGAATCTGTTTATGTTTATGGTTTTGGTTAAAAACGAGACCATGATGGAGTCATAATGAAAATTATCATCTTATCTTTTGAAATTTTTAAAATTAAATTCAAATTCTCCAGATAACAATTACATCCTCTAGCTTATTTCCATATACGTTAACGTGATTAAGTACAACGTGAAACATGAGAATCAAGTTCTTTACTTTATTGTCTTCTTCAATGATGCAGAAATTCGTAAAAGAAGTTGTAAAAACAAGGCCGATATATATGCCAAATTAGTAGGGATGTACGATAATTTACAACCTTAATCTCAATGCAAAAGCATATGAAAATAAAATTTTGTGCGTAATTCACGTATATTACACGCGGAGAATGACCTGATATTTCCTTACAAGCAAAAATGGATAAGTTTATTTCATTCCTATCAGATTGATCTTTGAAGAAATTTTCTTTATTTGCAGCAATTTCAGAAAGAGAACAATAAATTTAAGTTAACTTGAAATTTTTTCCTCACACAAATTCAGTAAATTAACAAATAAATAACAAATAAAACGCAATTTGTTATATTTGACGATATTGATATTATTAACTGAAGAAATGAAACGACATTTAATCAAAACTATCAAAACATTTAATCAAAAGCGAAACAAAAAAATTTTCAGAACTTGAAATTTTGTAACATTTCATTAATCTCATTTATATCATGAATGATTAATTCAAATCATTTTATATGAATTTTAATTTAAGTTAAATCATAACTTGTTCAATTGAAATATTGAGAGATCTATCTAATAACAACTAATCGTATTATCAATTCATTTTGATTCCAGTGATTAAGATTTGCATTACTCTTATCAGCTGAAGCGGGAAGATGTAAAAGACCACTCCATTTCTTGCTTATCTTCAAGACTAGCCACTCACTATTTATTTCTCATACGTGTAGACGATCCTTTGTTCACGTGTCGCCAAAGAACAGTACGTATACGTAAAAGTCTCACCATTCAGAAGATGCACTGCAAAAAGGTCTCACTATCGATACGACGAGGATTTCTCGACTCGAAATCATTTGAAGACACCGGAAGCGTTAATTTAACAGTGGAAGAGCGCAAGCAACACTAAGGAAGGGAAAATATGATAAGATAATCCTTGTTAGTAATCGTTAATTTGCATTGTTTAATCTGTAATGCAGTCAGAAGCATAGCATTGTTTCAGTAATGTTGCATACCGACTTAATGAAATCACAGGAAAGATACACGCAAAAGTCAACACCTCAGAAGTTCTTAACAATTCTTGCAATCACTACCATCCATTAATTTATTCCTATAATTATGATTCATTCTCTGAGACTTTATCAAATATCTTTCCCCACTATATTGCTTCAGGCGATACCCCAAATCTAATACTGGAATTTGACTTATTTAATACAAATTTAAAACTGGGAAGAAGTAAATATAGCTATGCTCGGAAATATAATTTATGCCTGTACTTTGAAAATATAATTTATATCGATATCATACTGTGAAAATGACTTTTGAAAAACCTAAATATTATTCACCATTAATATAAATCAAAAGATTAAGCTAAATGAGAAGATATGCTTGCAATTAATGAATTTGTAAACTATACCTCGGGTTGCGATACAACTCATCTAATGATTATAGTTTAGGTCCGTACCTTCTGAAGTTTAATGGAGAAACGAAAGAAATGTATTTATCACCGGAAATGTTTAAACATTTCGACTTTGAGAATTGTCAGAGTCGAAAAACTTTGCTTGCCGGTTATACCGCCGAACCAAAACTTTGTCATCTAACATTAGAAAATACAATCTATCTTTATAAGTACGTCGTTGGGCGCAGAAGCCGAAGAACTCAATTCAGCCAATCCACTTTCAAACTTATCTATAAAGCTTGCTCTCTGCCTTCGTCTCAAGACGATCAACGTAATCACTACCAATGTATTTCATTAGTAATACAACAATATGCTGCGGATTTCTTCCAACCTAAAAAGATGCAACTTTTCTCAATTACGACAGCTTCTTCACGAAACAATAATTTAGTACGATTGTTCAAAACAGCAATTTAGATGATGCAAGCAAGATTGTTATCCATGCTGACAAGACGCTTGCTGGGGGACACGTGCGGATATTCGGTGCTCCAACTATTGACGAAATGACAATTGTTATAAGTCGGGATCACAGAGAAACGATCAGTTGATAACAGTTGCGGAGACTCATCGGTTTTCTTAAATATCCAATCACTTCTTGGGATGAAGCTGACGAATATCACTTCAACGTTAACATGATACGTGCGTGTATTCGTATGCTTGTATCAAAATTCAAAATCATTTTGAATAAATGCAACTTCACCGATTGATTTGAAATTTATAGCCTAGTATATACAATAGCTGCCATACTCGGCAGACTAGTTAATTATATCAAGAGTGATATCATTGATGTATCTTACTGATTATACCACCTGTGACATCATCATCAATATAATCTTTAATGATTATACCATGTTTAGACTGGAGGGAGTCTTAGTGATTATATCATGTTCGAATATATATCATTATCAGTGATCACTGATAATTTCTAACATGTTGATGATGTTACCGAGCTATCCGTGTCATCGCTAAAATATGTTAAAAGATCACGAAGCTCTCGATTTAGGCCTTTTATTCGTTCCATTCTTGCGCATAAATTTGCTATTATTTCATCCGTCTAAAATAGGATGATTAGCATAAATTGAAGTTGTGAATTAAAAATGAATAGCGATAATGAAATGGAAATCACACAGAAAATTAAATCATATAACCACTACATATCATAGAATTCTATTATTTTTATTAATCAAAGACAGGTAAATTGAAAAAAGAGTGGAAGATAAATTACTTCTTTGAAATATTTATATATTAACAACCTGTTTCATTTCATACTGTATACGATCATGCCAAAATGTAAGCTCTCTATGAATTACTTCTTTACAGTGTGTTGACAATTCAACTGTCTAAGAAAAACTTTACGATAACTATGAAAAAATTAAAATTTCACATTTTATTCCTTTACTGCTTTAGGGATTATTCCATGGAAGAGCAAAAAAGTTTGCATAAACGTTAATTTATTTAATTGCAACTTCAAGGTTTTATATTTCCAATTTATGTTATTATATAAGTATTACTAATTATTTAAAAATAAATGAAATAACTTGACATCATTCTTCTTTTCATTATATTTCCAATTTAAGACATATAAATATTAATTTTTACTTCTAAATAAATAATTAGAAAAAAGTAACGATAAAAAAATTAATCACTCCCTTAAATGATTTGAAAAATAAAGGTTAGACCTTTTTTACATCGGTATTGAAGATATTATTAAGTTCCGCAATATTACCATCTCGAAGATAGTTTGCTTCATAACATAACGGGATTTTCACCGGTGATTCCAGCACTTTTTCCAAAGCACTTATATTTCGTCTATTTTCGCCAGATCCGTCATTGGCCGTTTTCAGAATAGACGAAGATATCTGTTTCAGATAAAGTTGAAATTTCTTAATTACAATCAATACGTTTTCTCATTTATTATCACAATAATTATTCACTTAAATGGCTTAAGATTTTAATTTTTAATTTCAAATTAAAATTTAAAATTACAACTAAGAGTAAATGAAAGCAAGAAATTACCATATCCGGTTGAGTGGTATTTTCGGATTGCGTATTTTCGCTTCGTGATTGAAAATAATCGTTATTCGTATTTCCTTCTGAAATTCTCAAATAATAATTTCAGGCAAGAAAAAATCTCCCTGAAGTGTTAATGAAGATGTCTTAATTTGAATGGAATGAAATTAACAACGGTTGATTGAATACTGATAAATATGATTTGCAATGGTTGATCTGATAAGCATTCCATTGTTCGTCGTAATTCTTCCCAAGCATTCTGCTCAATTTCACAATTCAATGACTCGCTTTCATTTTCCATCGTTTTTTTATTCCTGATTTGTTTTTGCTTCTCTATTCTATAATTTACTTACTGTTAAATTGATTATAATGATATTTAAATTTTTCAAAAGAAACAAAATAATTCCAATCAAACATAAAGTCTAAAATCAGTGCATGAAAAAGAAAAGAACAAATATATTAAACGAACTTTTTAAATGCTTTATTACTCACAAGCCTACTTTATATATTATGCTGGGATGATGTTATCATCGGGAAATATCAGAGGAAATGAGGAGAAGTGTACGGAAAAGTGAGGAAAAGTAACCAATTTTCTTTGTTTGAAATGAAAAATAACCTTCCCTATTCAACCAATCGTTAAAATAGAAAATGTTGACAATAATTTTTCTTTCTAATCGTTGAATAATTTAAGGTAAATTTGATGGATAAAAATTCTTCAAAAAAAAAATAAAAGAAAGAAAAGCTATGATTGCAAAACTTTTGTCAGTTTTTATATTACTGCTAAGCAATTACTTGTTAAACATCAATTAACCATTCGATTGATCGATCCTAAAAGTGATTAAGTTAATTTTTGTACTGCTGCTAAACAATTAGTTGTTAAGCATCAAATTAATCATTGAATTGATAAATCCTGAAAGTGATGTAGGTTAAGAATGAAACTAATTAAAATGTCTCGATAGAGACATGAATAGTATGTTATAAAGTAATTATTTTTATTAAAAATTCAATTGCTATTTATTTTAATTGTTTTTGGAACTTTCTTAAAAAAAGAAGCGAAGTGACGAAAAGAGTAAAAAGTAATTTCTGTCATTTTATGGCTCTTTTTTCATCATATCAAATATTAGCATTTTCAAGTTTATTATTTCAATGTTTGTTTTTCTCAAAATTTTGCACAAAAAAAATTTCCTATTATCATAAAAATAATAGCAGTCACTAAATGAATCATTTCAAATATTTCAATTTAATTTTTAATTAGCTATGAATATATTACTTTCACTATCGATCAGTTCATTGATTTTGACCTTTCTTCTTATCATCTTATCTTTTCAGGTTTTTTTTCGCTTATTCAGCGGCAATATTTTATCGTCTGTTTAACGTCTAATTAAAATTTTCATAGAATTCTGGAAAACTTTTTTGTCTTACTTTTACTTTTTAACTTCAAATCTTTTTCAATTCTTTGAAATTTGTTTCATTTCCAAGTATTTTTTCTATTCGCTTGGAATTCACTGAATGAACTCTAATCAATTCTCTAATTAAGATAGACGAATTATGCGAATTCCAAAAAAAAATGCCAAAAAATTTTGCAAATGAGATGAAATAATGTGTGTCAATAAAGAAAGCTTTTTAAAATTTTAATGAAATTCATAAAACTCAGGAATTATTTCATCGCATTTCATAAAATTCAGATAATCGTCATAGTTTTCGTACTTAAAAGGTTTTTAAAAGGGGAAAATTTTGCATGCTTCGCAATACAACATGGTGGAAAATTTTCTTTAATTCTTCCCGGGTAATCCCGGCAGTTTCTAAAATCTCGGAAATATTAGACGATTTTTTGTTTACAGAAATGGAATTGTTATAAATTCGTTGGATTGTATTTATTCTTTCAGATTTCATTGAGAAGATTGAGAAAAATTTTTTCCGGAAGGATAACATCTTGTACCTTTTTTATTCCCTTTCGATTTCTCTCTTCCTCTCCTTCGCTTAATGATATTTCTGCAGACGGAATGAAATGATTTCCATGTATTTGTTTCGACAGAAATTCAAATTATAGTTACTTAATTTATTTTAGGTTATTTATTCTTTTGTCTTTTTTCTTTCTTTCATTCTTTGATAAATATTTCCTTTTATTAGCTTTTATGTAGCAAATAAGCACAGTTATACATAGTTTGTACGAAAAACAAATGACAACACTGAAAACTTTAATAGTAAGGAAATTAGTTAAAGTAAGTTTATCTAGGAAGTATGAATGAAAGTATTCATAAATGTTTTTTATTTCCTACTCTTTATTTTTCGGATTAAATATCTGAAGAAGAAAAGTAAAGGAAATATGAATAGCAATGAATGTTTATATAGACATGAATGGACATGGTATAACTATAATAATAAGATACAATCGTTGAGGTGATTGAGTGGGTTTTAAAAATTCTTGTTTTCAGTGAAAAGGATTGAAAAGAGACGGAGAAGAAGAGAGAGGAATATAGGAAAGGATAATTTGGGTAAAGTCCTTTAAGTATTAGAAGAAATGGAACAGAAAGGACAAGTGGAAAATATTATTTCATGGTTCAATCTGGGTAAAAATAACAATTTGCGCCCTGATATTGCTCTTTTTCTCCATTTTCCTAAATTTCATGCTTGATATTATAAATGCAATATTTAATCTCATATTAATGATTTCATGATCATTTATTAATCATTATCATCAAAGTTATTATTACGATTAGAAACTAAAAAGATTTTTTCTCTTGCTAGCTAAACAAATACTGCTATGCTGATAATAACTCTATCACTATCATCATTATTGTTATGTTATCACTTTACTTAAAAGAGAAAATTAATGAAAATAATTTCGAAATAATCATAGTTTGGTTAAATTTAGCAAAAAACGAAATATTTCACAATGCTAATTCTTTATCTTCTTCTTTGTTAAGTTTGATCATTAATTGAGTTATTGCTAAAATATTGTATTAATTAATTACTTGAAAAGCTTTTAAATATTAATGGCTTCGTCGGTTTTCGGTTTCTTTAATTTCAGTAAAACAATTTCATATTAAACTCCTGTAACCTCCTTTTCATAATCATTTAGTTTGAATTATTCTCTGGCCTAAATTTTTATCTAATTTCATTCCCGTTAAATCATGTAAACATCTTATGGTTTTCCCCTAATTTTTCTGCCAGCCTAAAACAAATGAAAAAGAGACTAACTGATCAGTGAATGGAAAAGTTAATTGAATAGGAAAGAAGGCTGTGAAATAGAGCCAGGAAATAAAGAAGTGAAAGAATAAATGCAAAAAATGGGAAAAAAGAAAAACATTTTCAAAAATAATAGAATAAAATTAAATTCATCCATAACTTCCATATCTTTTTTTCTTTCAATTTTCTCTCCCTTGTATTTTGTTTGTTCGATACGTATTGTATTTTATGTTTCATATTTCTGTGGATGTTTTCCCAATTTTGCGTTTTTCATTTGTTACGGATATACTGGAAGCAGGATGATGACCTATACAACGAGCTGCGAAGACCTAATTTTCTTTCATTTCGTGTCACAATTTCTTCAACCTATATCAGGATCAACATTTCTTGCTCTTTTGCTCCAGTAACAACGACAATCATCATAACAATAGTGATAATAATAATAATGATAGTGATAACAATAACAATAACAACAATTATAGCAATTGATGACAACAATGACAACAGCATTGATAGCAATACTGCTATCATTGTTGCTATCATATTTTAACGATAATCTCTATTACTGATATGTAATACTTCCGAGGCGACGTATGTGACACGTTTTCTTCTCTCCTGGAAAACTTGCATTCTGATGACCATTCAACCATTATTTCTTCACATATTTATTATTTATACGTTACGTCACCCAATTAAACAATCATTTCAACAAATTCATTTCATCATTTTGCAATTTTTCTCTCTTCCCCTCTTTCTTCAGCCTCAAATTTTCCGTTACTTTGCATTTACTGACGCATTATCTGTAATATTTTATTTTATTCTTATCAGTGATAATTCACTCTTATCAGTGGTAATAATATAGAATAATACAATTTGATTGAATAAATTGAAATTTTACTTCTTAAATTCGCTGAATTTTAATATTTCCACTTTTTAATTGTTCATTTTTTTTGCAAAATATTCAGTCATAATTAAGCTTAATTATGCCATTTCATAAAATTTAGGTTTTTTTCTTTTGGGAAATAAACTCTTACTTTTGATACTATCTGTAATTTTATTTGCATAGATTATATTTGAGTTAAATTTCTGACTAAAGATAATTGCAATCCTTTCTCCCTCTATCTATCTCTCCATCTCTCTTTTCTCTTCTATACTTTGATTAATTTCAAAATTATGCTGTAATATAATTAATAGATTTATTTTTCTACGAATTAAAGCATTTTATTTGAATTGCAATTCTCTATCAAAATCTTTCGTCAACTTATGTTAACATTAAAGTTAGTCATCAAATATGTTAGTATCAGTCAGTTAAATTATAACTAAGCCTCATGTTTCTAACGCTTTTTTTATAACTTTATATTAATATGTAAAATATAAAAATATATGTAAAACTGGACGATCGAATTACTAAGTTAAGTAATTCTTTTTAAATTATGCAATAGAATAAGTTGTTATTAAATTGTAAGAAGCTATTCGAATTTCATGCAATTTAGCAATTGAAATTTTGCTTTAAAATTGTACTTAAATAGAAAGTATAAGAAACAACAAAAAGATATTCATCGGTAAAGGTCACACGTGCTGTGGGATAATTCGACAAAATATCCGTGGAAACTTGTTCATATAATGAACATGCTGTCGTCATAATAGTCGTAAATTTGTTAAAATTCTATTTCTCTTTAATTCCGGTCATTCGTATATTTGCCGTTCCGGTACAAATGATTTCAAATAAATGATTAAACGGGTTAGCATTCATCGTTAACCTCTTTTGATCAATCGATACTTCTTGCATTGCATTTTAGTGTAAAATTTACGAGTGCAAAATTCCTATTTGTGTTACTGTTAAATAAAAGAAATCATTTATCGATACTGATCAATTTACTTTAATGAAATTGTTCTTTCATCTAAAATATTTAAATATACTTTTTTACTTATTTTAAATATTAGGAATATCCCTCCTTACTTTTCTAAAATTATCATTTGAATTTTGCAATTTAATAATAGAAATAAAAAAGATTGACGTTATGCAAAATCATAAATTCTTAAATAAAATGGGAATTATTTAAATAAATTTTATATAGCATAGCACATAATTATTCCAATTCTTTCTTTATTCGATAAAATTTAAGCAATTTTAAAAACCTTCGATATATCTTAGAAGGATCGAATAATAGTAAATCCATATCACTTATCATTTCCGAGTATCCAACTACTCGAGTATTATACTTAACCTATCATTTAATAGTACCTAAAAGAGATAGTGATCATTTCTAGAACATAATTCTCATCATTTCATTTCCACCACCCCGCCGGCATTTCTTCCATCAATCTCGTATTTTCTCCCCCGCCTCTCCTCTTCTCTTCCTCTATTCTCATCTCCCGTTTTCCTTTTAAAACTTTCATTGTTCATTGGGAAATGTTTCCGATAGTGAAAAGATTCATTCATCCATTCTCATCTTCTAGCAACTAGCAACTTCTGATGAAGGCGATATGGTAGAGTGCGATGGCTATTGGATGAAAAGATGCTTTCCAACTGGTTCAAAGCATTTCATTCGTTCAGTACTATCAACGATCGAAGGAAACGAAAGGCAAACTCTCTCTCTCTCTCTCTCTCTCCCTTTCTCTCTCATAGCTTTTCTCAATTCCTTTCAGCAACATACATATTCAATGGCTACTAAGTGGTCATTTTTCCAACTATCCTTTCATCCTGTATTTTCATTCTTTTCTATCCTAATATTCCTTTCATTCTTCTGTCTTTCCAATACTTACAGTTATATTCATTCACAGTACAGTAATTTATTGAAAGAAAAAATGCTTATCTTTTTTTCTCTCTTCCTTTCTCTCTCTCTTTCTCTCTCTCCCTTCTTAATTACTTATTAAAATGGATAATAATTTGAATATCTTAATAATTTTATATTAAAAAAAAAAGAATTCTATGAAAAAGAAATAAATGAATTTCTTTTTTTTTATTATCAGTTAAATATGCTAAATTAAATTAAAGATAAAAGTTAAAAATTTCATTTTTAAATTTTAAACAAAAAAAGTAATTAATTACTATCTTTAATAGATTATACAAGTTCCTTCGTAATTATTTACTGTAAAATGATAACCATAAGTTGATAATTTGAAATAAAAGCTAAGCAAAGTGTTATCACTGAGAAAACAAATCTTAATTACTCTATTCAAAACGGCAAGGTAAAACAAACAAGCAATAAACTCTTTTTTTTTAGAATTACTTATTAAAAACTAAATAAACATTTAAAGTTAATGCTATCAGCAATTAGTGATTTTATCAGTAAAAATATCTATAGAATTGATATGATATTAAAATTTTCATTATGAACATTCTAACATTGTAGTATTAAATGCTGTGATAAAGGTTTAAGAAGATAATAAAGGAATAATAAGCGGACCTTTCATTTTAATATCATATCAATGGAAGAAATATTCTGATTGGAATGAATGATGACGATTCAGAGAAAAAGAAAAGAAGGAAAGTGCTTGAAATATGAAAATTTAACTTTTGATTTAATTTAATCTGACATCATTTCCTACTACTTTCAATTTGCAGTTGAATTGATTGAAATTTCATTTTGGTTATTAAACGAATTTAAGAGAAAATTTCAAAAGTACTAAATACAGTAATAAAAGATTTAGTATTATAATTTAACTTAGCTTCAAATTGCCCCATTATCACCAGCTTAATTTAAATAGATAACTTTATCTGTAGCTTCACTGTTATAGTTTAATTTAAAGTTATCTTACAATATTTAAAATAATTTAATGAAATTCTAAATATTAATTGTACGTTTACATTGTTAAATTCTGACATTACTTGGTTATTTTTTTGAGGTAAATGAATCTAACAGGGTAAGCTATTCAATTGATCACGTAACCGGAGATGGTGATATTCGTGTAATTTTTCGTTACCCGTCATATTTAGGTTGCTGTAGCAACGATAAACCAGATGAAACATACAACATGCATTCACATGCATTCACATACACATACATCTACATACATGCACAAATTCATGAAGTGAGAGAAAGAAATAAGAGAATAACACGTACGTATAGGTAGTTCCTTGAATGCTGCTAGATTTTAAATATATGCAAAACAGGTATGTTTAGGGTGAGCTGCTACGAGTGACCAATAAAGGTAGTGGAAGTAGCGGTTCCAGTCGCATGGTTTCACTCTTCTGCTCAACTATGTCATCAATATTCAAACAGGATGACCATTGTCCACTTATTGTCGCTCTAACCAACTACCGCTATTGTTGTTATTGTTATTGTCATTGTTACTGTTGCTGCTATTACTACAACTATAACTGTTACGCTATCAAGTAATTGTAAAACAATTTAGCACTGTTTTAATTATTGTAGTTTAAGGAAAAATTATTGTTAGAGGAAGAATTTTCTTGTTTTTCTTTTCAATCGTTGAAGAAATTGTAACATATCAATTCATCATGCAATTATTATTATATAATGTTAAGAGAAAGAAAAAAAAAATGAAAGTATTGTAAAATGGAAATTTATGTTTTAAAAATTTTTAATTAGCAAACTAATTATTAGAAATTTAATTTGTGCTAACAAAAAAAGAAAAGAATTGAATGGAAGTTTTTTTTTCATTGTTAACTTACCTTTACACTTCTATTATTATACTAATAGTTATCATCGATTATTTCTGTTCATTGAAAATTTTAACTTTTTTTCAACCTTTGTTCCTTTCTGGCTTTTCTGAGAATTCAACCACCTGCATTGATTATGTGATATCTGATCTATGATTAGTTTCAATTTCTATTAAACTAAATATTTAATTTCGACATTCTGTGCTTCATTGCTCTTTCCCTTTCATTTTACTTTTAATTGTTTATATTGAGATGGTACCGGTTAATCTGTAAGCAATTAAGGCGTCGACGATAAAAAGTTGTCATCGATAAGTGTTAAAAAGATTTTCTTTTAACAAAAAAAAAATACTGGTAAATTTTCCCTTTTCCTTTTTCTTTCTTTTCAAAAAAAAAGAATTTTTTTTTGAACTTTTACTTAGCTTAATTACATTTCATTTTGCTTTATCCAGTTAATGATGATAAATAGATAATGATTGATATGTGATATGATGTATGCTTAATGTAAAAAATGATAAAGGAGAAGAGGGAGGAATCGGGATCGGGATCGGGATCGGGGTCGGGGTCGGGAATGGGAAGAAAAGAAGGAAAGAGGAAGAAGCAGGAATTATTATCCAAATAAAAAGAAAAAATAGATGATTATCTTTATTGATTCGCCGGAGTCTAATATCACTTTTCTTTATAAATGATACGTAATATAAGATAAATTTGAGTAAAGAAAAAAGAGTTTCATTTAGGTAAGATGTGAATTGTTAGCCAGAAATGCAAATGGAAGTAATTGGAAAAGGAAAAATGATATGGATAAGTAATCTAATCTAAAACGATATGATGCGATGCAGGAAAGGAAACGGGTATGATCAACGATTGCTTCGACTTCAACAATGATCGGTCGAATTTGGGTCGATGATGTCCTGCTCCAATGCTCCTTCACTTGAACAATACAACAACAATATACAACAATTAAAACTACTTCAAAAATGCTCCTTTTCTCAATCGGCATCAAGCACATTATTATCATCATCATCACGATCACGATTATCATCGTCGTCGTCATCATCATCATCATCATCATCATCACCAGCATATCTATCTATCATTAACAATAGGAATAATCAATTGATAAGCATATTTTATTAAAATGCATAAATAAGCAATCATTTTTCTCATTTCTTAATATTTTATTAGCTAATAAATGGAATATTTTTGCTTGAAAATTCTCTAAAGCTATTGATGACATATTAAGCCTTTTACTTTTATTTTTTCACTATTTGTTAAATCAAAAAAATTATTTGATTTCTCTTTTTTTTTTGCATTCCTGATTTTGCATCAATATTAATTTACGAAAATTTATTTTTATTTATTTATCATCTCTATCATATTTATTTGTCAATCAATATTAATTTAAGAAAATTCAAATCCAGGAATTAATTTCTAAAATAATTATCACATTAAATGTTTAATTGATTTTCATTCCTCTCTGATTTCTTTTTAAATGATAATCATATCTATTCTTAATATATTCTCCAATTTTCCAATTCTTTGCATTATTTTCGAGTTCTAATGAATTTCTTCTTGCTTCTCATTCTTTTCTCAGTTAGTCAGACTTCTTCAGTTAATTAAAAAGAAATGATAATTGCAATTGGAATAATCAACGAATTGAGCATGAGAAATGGAAATATCCATTTTCAAGGGATATTTGACAGGTTGGAATTGGTACGAAATAGAAATATAAAATAGCAATAATCAGAACTGAGATTGAGAAGGAACGAATGAAATGAATGGGAGCTATTCGGGATGAGAGTGAAAATTCTCAGATGAAATGAATGAGAAGAAAGAGAAATTGTTTTCGGGCTCCTCTGTCCTCCGTACTGTAGTCGTCATTTTGCGCTCCTCCTCGATCACACAGAGCACTTCGGTAAATAGGACCCTGCCTTTTCATTCCAGTAACCCTCATTTCATTCCGCCCCGGGTGAGCTTATCAAAAATAGGTCTTACCCTCCTCTTATCTTCTCTCTCTCTCCCTCTCTCGTTCGTCTTTCCTCCCGTCTTCCCGACCGCTCCCCGCTCCCCGCTCCCCGCTTCTCTTCCCTTTTCCCCTGCCCCCACCCCCGCTCTCCTCTTCCTCCTCCATCTTTCTCTGTACAACATAACAACATAAATCCATTCTTCTTAGGAATCGTCCAAGCAATGTGAACCATTTTTCAGGAATGGTCAGTGGTCGTCACTAACCGTTTATTATTAGTTTTATTCCTAAAATTGATGATTAGCATAAAAATAATTTCCAATTGAATATTTTAATGTTTCATTTAACTGTTATCAAATATCAATGATAATGCTATTATTAATCAATAATATTACTATTAGCAATAATAATTAATGAGAATGTTTCAAATTTTAGAATTAAAAAGTAAAATTTGTTTCATTTTTCCTAAAACAAACAGACAAGTACATGTGATGATAGTATGTAATATTCATAGAACCTGTTATCGTTTCCTGATTATAATATAAATTTTCCAATTTTTTATATTCTTTCTTTCACTTACTCTCTCTCTCTCTCTCTCTCTTCAATTTTCTTCATTTTTTTGCTTTTTCAAATCTTTTTTTGCAATTCTTTCGCTATTTCCCTCTAAAATCCATTGAAATTTTATCATTTTTCGAAAAATTTAATCCTTACTTTCATCTCTTTTCTTTCTTTCTTTTTTTTCTAACCAATCTAACAATTAAATTAACAAATTATTAAGTTACTTTTTATTAAGATAATAATCGGTAAATTAATTTCTGCGAATTATTTCTTTCTGTAATTGCAGTCATTGAAATTGTATTTTGTTAATTTTAGCATTTGGAATTGTGTAACTCAAAAATTTCTTAACTTTTATTCCTAATATTACATTTAAATAAATTAGATGGATGATAATACTTGCAAATTTTTCATTAATTAAGTAAAGTTGATTTGTTTCTTTAAAAATTTTCAATTATTTTAAGCCATTTTTATACATTGAGGAATTTTTGCCATGTGAAGTTTCTATGATTTTAATTAATTTATCATTAATTAAATTACCTATGTTAAAATGAGAAATAGATTGTTGAAATTTGTTTTGGTGTAAAGATTATATTTAGAAAATATTATTCTAAATTTAGCTTGTTGATCGAATTTAAAGAAAGCTTTCTAAATGCAAATTAGCCCGAGACTTTCTGTTTCTGATTCAATCAATAAAATATTTGAACAAATCTTGATTCGCTTTTCTTTTGCAAGATATAAATTAAACCTATATCCATGAGTTAGTTATTAATAAAATGTACTTATCAAAATTATTGCTATTATTTTTTCAAAGATGTAATTTGTATAATTTGTGTTATTAAAAAATATTTCTAATTAAGTTTCATCGAATTTTACGTGTAATTTTTGCAGTGATTTCACCGATCGGATAATAGCTACACATGGGATAAATGGCATATTGCAATCAGAAGAATGTATGTTAAAGTATACTAATTAACTGTTTAAATTATTTCTGCAATAATGGACGCATTAATATTGAATGCTGGACATTCGCAATTGGAAGAACAGCTAAAAATCGCAGCAGCTTGCGGTGTCGCAGAACGACAACACGGATCTAAATCTAGCGATATTACCGCGGTGATAACAATGGAAGATAACGATGAAATGGCAGCAGTGGAAGATAATAATGAAGGTTTCTGATTAATTCAATTCTCGAAGAGAGCTTGCAATATCACAATAGCTTATGATATTGTAAATGAATAAAATAGATGATATTACAAGTATCAGTGATAAATAGGTAAGCTATTGTCAGAAGAAGTTTTTGTGATTTCATAAAA
Organism: Cruorifilaria tuberocauda; assembly: GCA_013365365.1. Lineage (NCBI taxonomy): Eukaryota > Metazoa > Nematoda > Chromadorea > Rhabditida > Onchocercidae > Cruorifilaria > Cruorifilaria tuberocauda. Next base: position 26,076 of record JABVXU010000198.1, on the reverse strand, counting down.
TCAAAAGTTTCTATCATTAGAAATGAAATTGGTAAACTTTTATCAATATTTATTCAAATTATTTACAATATTGAAAATGTTACATTTTCTTACAGTTTTTCTCTTTTTGTTTTTCTTTTAAATAATAAAAATTCATTGAGAAATTTTTTTTGTTTATTTTATTTTATTTCCCATTTCTTAAGTTTATTCTTCATTTAATTATGGCTTGTTAGTTATCGTACACTAAAATTTATACATTATTCTTTTTTTTTCTCGACAGTTTGTATTATTTTATTTTTTGTAATTTTGTAGGAATTTTCGGGTCGTTGACTTTTAGCCATAATTGTTTGAAAACTTTCAAATTGTCGTAAATTTCGAAAGTTCCAATCCTTAAAGAAGGACGGTTGCGATAATACATAGGCTATCATTCATAATCAAAGCTGATAAGATACTGAAATTCTTTCGTAACAGAAATTAACTATAGGTGAAATTGACGAAATTATAGAAAATTTAACTTGCTGGAAATTAATTTACATTTAAAAAGCCATATTGTCATAGATTGATTTCTAAATTTAAAGTAAAATCATTCAAGTTTGAAATATTTGCGCATCAATCTTTTCTATGTTCAATAGATGAATAAATAAAAATATGAAACAGAAGAAAATTTTTAACTAGCGAAACTGAAATCCTGAAAAAGCTTAATCTCACAATCTTTTCAATCTGTCTTATGTTTTCAATCTGTTAAATTTATCACAACCTTTTTCTACTTATTACTCATTTGTTTTTGTTGTTTATGCAAAATTTCATAAAATTTCGAAACTAGTTTTTTCATAAAATTTAAATAGAATTTTCAAATTATTTTTCCTTCTTTTTTCTCCTTCTTCATGATACTAATTATTTTTTCAATTTTCATTTATTAGCGAAATTGAAAATGAGTCTTCAATATATGAAATATAATTTTTTGTTTTCTGCAAGATATTTACCTATTTTTGACATTAATCTTTGCACCTTTTTCTTGATTATTTCTTTTGAACATTTTGAATTTTCCGTTTTTGCAACAATATTAAATTCAATAATTTAATTACTATTATTTTTTTTTGTTTTAGCAATTTTAGTTCACTTTTTTTTTGCAAAGTTTAGCAAATGTTCCATTCAATTGGCATCAAACATTGCTTTTTATTCTTGAGTAATTAATTTAGCAAAATTTATATTTCTACTAAATACAATAAGCTTTGTTTCGTTGCTTTCAACATTGCCCAGGCTATTTATTTACTTATTTACTATTTGGTTGATATAACTTTTTTCATTTTTTTTTGCTTCTTTTAAATAAATTGAAAAATGATAATTGATAATGCGTAGTAAGTAAAAGTAAACTTTTGTTTTATTTTTTAGTAAAAATCAAATTATAGGTGTCTAATAATGTTAAATTTTTAGCAAAACATGAATATATGAGAAAAAGACGGAGAGAGGCATAGAGAGAGAGAAGAGAAAGAGAGAGGTGGTGAAATTTCCGTATTCATTCAATTATTCTGATTAGAAATAATATCTGAAATAATTCCCGAGAGGTTGATATCTCAGAGCGCAGTAAGAACCAAATAATAAATGAAGCAATTCAAACAGTAAAGAGGAAATGAAAAAAAATTAAAAGAAGGAAGTTTTTTTTCGGTCATATGACCTAGTGACCCGTATGTGCTACTGCTGCTTCTGCTCTTGCTGCTACTATCATCATGATATGAATTTATCTGCATGTGTATGTATCAGTTTGTAAGTCTGTCTGTCTCTGTGGAATTGAGGGGAAGAAGGAGAAGAGCACAGGTTGTTCGTGTAATTCAAATTCCGATCCAATTATTCCGATTCCTAATTTCAAAATTTCATTTTTCATTCATTGCAATAACTTGTACCTTATCAAACATTCAGTAATATTTTGTCAAAAAGAAAACTGATGTAATCAAAAATAAATGAAATAAGTGAAAAAATTGTCTTTCAATTCAAATATTAAAGGTTAAAGGTTGGAAAAGATGAGATGTTTATCATATCTTATCATTTGAAAATTTCAATCCAGATATAAAATTTATGACAGTTGGAAAAAAGCTAAAATTCACTCAACTGATAGATTTTAGATAAATGAGAAGCAAAAAGAGGATAGGAGAAGAAAAAGGAGAAAAAGAGAAGACAGAAAGATTTAGACCAAAATATATGAAATTAATGCAGCTTCGAGAAAAGGAAATTAATTTTAAAAACGATTTGAAAGAATATTTTATTAAATGCTTGCTTCATTACTTGAAGGTAACGATCCTTTCAAAAAACAACATGTTGTTTATTTCATATTTGTCTGAAACAACATCCTACTTGAGCTAACTTAATTTTAGCCTAAATCAAAGTCAAATATTTTTTATATCACTATCATGTGGTTTGTTGCTAATTTTATCACAATGACGTGGTTTGTCCAATTATTCAATCCATAGTTTTTCCGGTTAAACTGATTGCTATTAGTAGCAACGAAAGAATCGTTCCGTTTTATTTGCATCTTTTTGTTGATAAGCTAGAGGACTGAAAATCAGTAAATCTTAATTTGACGAGGTTAACCTATAACTGATATCTTACTCTATGAAATATTTTAGCGAAATTTCCATTTCTTTATTGTAATACAAACTTCTTTATCGTTTGTATCGGCTTTTAATCGGATTATTCTTTTCATCCGAAATAAGGATAAAATTTAAGTTGAAGAAGGCACAAGAAGTAGCGGAATAGGCGGAAAATGATTCGAACATAAACCGGTTTTGAAATACGCTTTTGCAACTGTTCGCATAGAATTGTACATCGCTATGTTTGATGTCTTTTGTATATCTAGAACAGAAATAGAACGAAATAATATAGGAAAGGATATGAATGGAGAAGAGGAAGAAAAGATGAAAAATGAATTATCAATTATCTTTTGTTTTATCTTCTTTTCTTTTATGCCTTATTTTCTCTCTCTCTTTCGCTCCCCTGCTTTTTCTCTCTTTACCTCTCTCTTTCTTTGCTTTTTTTTTGTGTTGGATCTCTTTTAAATGACATTATAATTGTAGAAAAGCTATGATTAAAAATAGAGAATTTGACACCTTTAAATATATAATTCAATTTATGATTATATATAAATAGGAAGAAAAATTGCAGAAATGTGAAAAATTTTTTAATAAAAATAAATTTCAGAAAAAGTACAACGGATTGATAAATATATTAGTTATCGATAACATTAACATAAATTGATTAGTGATAGGCTTTCTTCGCGCTCTTCTGATTGGTTTATTTATTTATCATATAACTAGGATGGATCATATCTCACAAAAATTTTTGAGTATTTGATTTTTGTTCTAATCCTGATTGCAATTAAAAAGTAATATAAGGTGAAAAATTTAATTGCAGGTATTGTGGAAAATTCGATGACTTCTTCATCATCTGATCACGATAGTTCAGCAAGTTTACCGTCACCTCCAAAACAAGCGTTAATGGATGATGATTTCGTTAAAACTCTCGAGCAACTCTCGAAACAAGTTCGTTTAATTGTTAAATTCATTATTAATTTCAAAACTTTATTAAGTCCTTGATATATAATTAATAAAAGTAAACATAATCTTTCGTTCACAATAAAGCAAAAAATTAACATGGAATTGATTGAAACATATTATTTTATTCTAATTAGAAAATTATTAGCTGCGAATTCTCCTTCTCCAATTATGGAAGGAACTTGTATAATTTTATTTTAATCATATGTTCTCGTATGATTTAAATTTTTTAGTATGTCAGAAGTAGCTAAAAGTGCGAAAAATACGTTTTTTTTCCAAAGCAAAATGAAAAACTTTAGCAAACAATGAAACTATTTTTATTCGATTTGGCGTGAATTCTCCTTTGCTTTCCAATCATCCGCAAAACTTTTTAAATTTAACGATAAATTGTTGTAAAAAATATCATCATTCTCTTCTTTTCTTTAAAACATTATTTAAAGTTTTCCGCGGTGCAACTCTCCCATTTCATCCTAAAATATCTGAAATATTTAAGTATTAGAAATTAATTTCAATTTATATCACTGTAGCAAAAGTGAACGATGTAAATATGACATGCAGAACACGCTAACTTTCAGGAGTTAAGTTACTTGAAAGCAGAAGATTTGAAATAATCCGAAAATTTTCGCATAAATTTTAGCATGATAATTTTAGTTCTTAATTTTATATTTTCTAGCATCTGTAAATTTGTCTAATTTTCAGCAGAGTTCACGAGCGTTGAACAATTCGGAGCAAGGTATTGCACCCCAGCATGGTAATTTCAAGACTGTATTGAAAAGACCTGATTTAAAAGGTATCACTTTTTGCAATTTATATACTTTTAAGTAATTATTTAGGCTATGAAAAAAGAATGAATGAGTTATGGAAAAAATAATCACTAAAGTTAAAAATGCTGTGTATAAGAAAATTTAGACAAAATTTCATGAAATAAGGGATGTTGAATTTCCTTGATACATATATTTTTTTCTTTCACAAAAATGTTGATCCGTAATTACTGATATCAACTTGCTGCAACATAATATCAGCAAGTGAATCAGTAATAAGAACTTTCTTTTTCATATCGATTTGATATTTATTAAAAGAACTTGTAATAAAATTTAAAATAGGAAGTGATATTTAAGTGATAGTAAAAACATTTAAAAAGAATTATATGTCGTATAACAGGTTTGAATCATTTCTTTCATTGGATATAGTTTTGCTATCACATAACAGTTTTTGTTTAGTCTTTATTATAATGGCAATAAATTTATTACTAATAGTGTATTTATTGTCGTTTTAAACAGATTAAGCATTAGTATTTATAGGAACTTTCCGATGTTCGATATGCCAAAAAATTTTTTGTCATTCGTCGTCATTAAGTCGTCATCGAATGCAAGCACATTTTAAAAGTTACACATGTACATTATGCAGAAAGGAAATTACAAGTTTGTATTTTTTTCTTTAATATTGAATTTTTTTTATTATTTAGTAATTTTATTGGAGTATTGAAGAACTGGACCAGAAGGAAATGTGGGAACTTTCAATTTCAGATAAATTTTTATTTGAATTTCAATAATGAGTCGTAGCAGATTCCTTTTTTCTCTTTACATTTGAAGCAACTTCTTACCTTTTCAATATTTCGTAGTAATAAAGTTTAATGAAGTACTATCCTTTTTGTTTCCTATAATCTCTTTTTAAATTAACTGTCCGAATTTAATACTATACTAGGTGGAACTTAAGTGGGACTTTTTAAATATGAGTTATATAGGATATATGAGTTATATAGGTAATATTCCAAGCTTTCAGATCCTTGCCATAAAAAGAATACTTGCGACAATAGTATTATTTTAGATGCACTAATAATATTAATAATACAAAAATATATTAGTATCTGTTGCTAATTTAGTAATTAGAATTAAAACAGTAATAATTCAATGGTAAACAATCTAATTATTGTTAATTGTAATAACAAACAATTCATTTCAAATATTTATTCTAACTTTTAAATGGAATATTTCAGTATATATTTTTTTTCATAATGCTTTTGAAGATTGCAAATAGGAATAAGGTTAAGTGAGCGAATTATAGGGAATTCTTTCAAAGAATGGAATCTTTTACACTCATCCAGAAAGACCGTGGAATGGATCAAGTATTTTTATGGGGTTATTTTGTGTATGTGTGTATGTATGTTTATGTATTTACGCTTGTGTGTGTATATGTGTGTGTACGTGTATGTGTATGTGTATGTTTGTGTGTATGTATTATTGGTTTGACCCAATTGACAACTGATCAAGCAGAATCAACCGGTGCACGATAACTGCACCACTTCTTTTTACACCATTTAAGTTAAGTGGATTGATAACTAATTGAAGGGAAAAAAGAATAAACCATCATCGAAATGTCATCAAGGAATTTAGATTTTGAGCAAAATAACATAAAGATGGATAAAGAATTTATTGAAATTTTTAAAATTTGCAACTTTAATTTGCAGATGCTGCTACTTAAAGTAAATAAATTATTAAATGAATTTTATCAGGTTAAATGTTTGGAAAATTTATTTTTTTAGCTCAAATTTATATTGTGGGAAAGGCTCGCAAAAGAAAGCACTTTGTTTGTCATTGATGCTGAATTGTACTAATTTTATTCAATAGATGTTTAGAAGCAGGAAGCATTTACATATCTCGCAAACAAGCAAAAGCATCTGAAGATTTCAGGTTCAACTGTAATTTCTAAATATTACTTTGATCAACCAAAAGGATAAGATCATATCAATAAATATTTCTGCACTTATTTCTGGACTCTTATTGTATTAGGCATTCATTTCTTGTATACGGTATGTTGAAAATGAAATGAAAAATAAGAGGCAGATTCTATAATTCATTTAATGATCACAAAAAATCGAAAATTGTTTCACATTAGCTTTTTATGAGAATAGATATTTTCCTATCTATATCATACGAGATGCGTCACTATCGTATTTACTTTAATATTACAACACATAGTGATTTGATTAGCATGAGCACTAGCATTCTCGTCACTCGTAGCAGAATATTACCGTATGCTTACTTCATAATACTGTAAAAATTTCCGATTATGTGTAACCTTTACCGTATCGGATAATTAAAGGGTATAAAATTGCTATTTTTAAGTAATCCTTACACTTTAAATCAAAATTTTACTTGATGAGTAATAGTTCCGTTGTTTTTTAGTGCAAAATCATGAGATATCAATTGGCTTCTATTTTAATACATTCTTTACATTCATTTAATTCTTGGAATAGGTTTAGAATTTATTAATAAAAAAATGGAAAAATAATTCCCTCAAAAGACTATTCATTCGTTACTTTTATCATTTTATTGGTTTAAAATAATGCGAATTATCTTCATGGCAACGAAATGTCATCTCTTAATGTTTTTAAGTGAAATGATGACGAACCAAATTTTTTTCTTTTTTTGTTATTTTGAATATATTGATCAGGTCAACCATCAATTACCGTAACATTCTAATACCATCAATTGTTGAAGTAAATGTCAATGCTTTGTGAAGAAAAAAGAGTGAGTGGAAGAAAATGAAAGTGAAATACAGGTGACCATTTCGGAACAAATGTGGTAAATTAAAACTAATTTAAAAGCAAAAAAATATTAGTGCAATTGTCTTAATTAAGTTTTCAATTTATAAATCAATATTACTTGTCTACGTTTATACTCTCTATTTCAGTTCAATCCTATTTCTATTCCACTTTTTAATTCCTTTTATTTTCGCTCGTCCCGTCCTATTTTGTCTTTGTTTTGTTTTTCCTTTTCTCCATCTCACGTATGATTGGCTTTTATTTTTCTGAAATGTTCCTTTTCTCTAAAAAATTTTATTATCATTTTTCTATTTCCTTTTTTCTCTCATGACACAATTTCCAAATCACAAAAATTTTATAAAAAGGAAATAAAACGAAAAATTTTCTCTCCCTTAAATCAGATGACACTTTAATTTGTTGATAATGAAAATGAAATGGAAAGTGATGGAAAGTGAGTTATTTGATAGATAAATGGTGTGATTTTTTCTTGATTTTTAATATATGAATATGTTTAAAACAATTAGTATTACTGTAATTAAAATTAAAATATGAATAATTATTCATGAAATCAAAAAAAAGTTACTTCTATTAGTCATTATAACAGTAGTATATTAGTTATATTTAGTTTAATTTTTATGAATTTATAATATTTTTCAGTTGAAATTCTTATAATAATATTAAGTTAGCAATATGTGATAACTATTATAACGATGATAATAATAATAATATTGATCATCGTTATTATCATCACTTTTGACTGTCGTAAATACGAGTGAATAACTGGGAGATATGAAGGTAGCAGTAGGTACGTATTGGTACGAAGTGCCTCCAGAAATAAAACTAACTGTCCATTATTTGAGATGTTTGATGTTTTTTCCCTGAACGAAGAAAAGCTCGTTTTTGGATTGTTACCTCACGGAACTAGGTACCTTGGTACCTTGCGGCACCCGTTACTACTGCTACTACATGATATACCTGGAATGGATAATAAAAATTTTTGAGTTAAAATTGGATTCAAATTCATTAAAGTGAAATAATTCATATTCACTCCATATTTACTTATTTACTTCCTTTACACAATGTAAAACTTGAATATTGTAAATTGTACAAATTTATAAATAATTCCTCAAGTTTATTTTGAAAATTCGTCAACAATATCTGATTTCTACCACTACTAATCATATAAAGTACTAATCTACAATTTTTAGTATAAATGATATACTCAGTACCAAATTTGTAAACGCAAGAGCTAATTCAGTCTGCTGAGTCCTTTTTCATTTTTCAAACTAATTTTTCCCAGTGATTTTACTCATTCATTTATTTATTTATATAATATTAGAAAGAAAAATCTTCCCACTTATTAATAAAAACAGAAAATCAAAAATTGCGGAAGTAAATATATCAAACTTTAAAGGATTTTGAAGGAAACATCCTATTTAATTCCCCGGTTTTTTCTCCAACAACACGTAAACTTTTTTTAGTCTTTTTACTTACCTGTTTCACAACACTACTGTACTATCATTTTTTCATGATTATTTTTAAATACGATGTTGATTTTATTTAGATAGTTAACATGTCTCATCCTTATTCATGAAAATTTGAATTAAAACTTTATGAAGCAGGCACAGTTCATTTGCTGACAAAGATACATAAAAAAAATACGAATTTAATAATCATACATAAAATTTAATAAATTTACATAAAAGTTAAAATTCACAATGAAATAGAAGTAATCCTGTTTGATGAATGCGTAGAGGAGATAAACAATTATTTCTCAATTTTTCAGCTTATTTAGAAAAAAGCTGATCAGTTGATGAATAGAATGGTGGATCATTTTGTTCCGCTACTGAATACTATTTTTTCTTTTTTGTTTTCATTGTTGTGTTGAAGAACTGAGATGTAATGATTGAAATAAAATAATCGAAAAGATAATTTTCTTTTTTACAAAAAAGAAGACAAAAATGTGCTTTTTAAAATCATTTTTTGCAAATTTTCTTTATCAGTAAAATTAATATTTATTTACTTTTTGCAAATTTTCTTTATCAGTAAAATTAATATTTATTTACTTTTTGCAAATTCTTAACATATTTATATATAAATTAAATTCTAAACGAACTTCTAAAAAATTTTTGGAAAAGATTAATGCAGTAGGAAAAAGAGATGAATAAAATTACGCTTGAATATAAATGTTACATCGATTTTCTTGCCTTTTAAAACTATATTACTTCCTTGTTTGCATATCGTTTTATGAAATTTAAAAAAGAAAAAATGTGTCAAAGAGAAAACCAAAATTTTCATACTTTTTTCAATTCAATTCAACAAAATAATTCAATGGAAAAATTGGATGAAAAAGATGACAACTCAAAATTTATTCAATATTTTGCACTAAATATATCATCAATATGTTTGCATAACTCTTCAAAATGACAGTTAACTAATATTTTTCCTTTTTTTAAGAATATTTTAAAATCTTTAAGGTTTATCTAAAATTCTTTACACCCTTCTTCTGTTAAATTGATAATTATGGCTGCTAACTTATTTTGTGTACTTTCTATTCTTTTTCCGATTATGACATCTATGTAGATGTTAAATTTGATATATTACTAGATTATAATAGTTAAAAATAAATTAAACGGAACTGTCACATTCATATTTTAAATGTATCTTAAAACTTTAAACATTGGCTTTATTTTTCTTGTATTTGACAAATTACCATGAAGATGGGAATGAATTAGTGAAAATAGAGATACTTTATTTCATTCGACTTATTAGTTAGATTGATTAATGTTGTCAATAAGTTTCTGAAATTAAGCTGATGAAGAAGCAGAGATGAAATATAAGCTAAATCTGCGAAACAAAGCATAAGCAAATAAATACTTTAAAATCAGTTATTAAAAGTTGAAGATAATTTCTAATTCTATATTAATAATTGAAAATCCTGAAATGTTTTTTGAACAGATGCAAAAAAAAACATTTTTTAATCAAAATTAAGCCCTCTTATATTGGACACTTTTTTCCTAAAAAATTAAATTGACAATGATCATTTGAGAAGAATAGAATTAGAAGTACTTGTCCAAGTTATTCTAAATTACTGCGGGGATTTATCAGTAGTAAATATTGAAAAGTTAAAAATTTCATTGTTTAAGCTATAAACTTATTGTTACAAATGGAATCTTATCATTTATGGATTAAGTTCTAAGCTGCCAAATCTTTCTTCTCCTTTTCTGTGATGTTACTTTTCTTTTTCATAAAAATGATTGAAATTACGGCATGGCGTATTTGAAATGATTATCAATTCGTTTCCTATAGGGCATTTTTTTTGGTTGTCATTGTTTCTGCTAATTTAAAGCAACTGGCAATCATAACTTTAAAGTGATATTTATTTCTTGTCGGATATGATACCTTTTAATTATGATCTCTTCTAATGTAATTAGCGAAAATCAGTGAGTATTCGATTAATATTATTAATTTTTTTGATAAATTTGCTAACGAATACTCGTTGATTTTTCATATAATATTACTTAAGGAATAAAAAGTAAGATAGGGTTTAAATAATTTGACATTATCAGTGAGCTAACATTTACACCAAGATGATACGTGCACTAAAAATAGAAAATGGAAAGCATTAATGAAAATTCACTCTTACATATGCATATTTTTATTGAATAATTGATAAAGAAGTAATAAATTAAATGGAAGATTTAGGAAAGGGAAAAAACTAGCCATTTTAAAAGTATCTTTTTAAAAAAAATTTTTTTCTCGATATGCATCTCCTTTATCAACAGGTGTTTTCCTTATTGCTAAAAGGAAATTGTTGGTGTATCGTTTGGATCCGCCTTACGCAACAAATAAATATCAAACAAATATATGCAGCCTTTGTGGCATCGGAGTGACCGATTGGATTGAAATTGCCTGTTTGTAAATGTTTGTTAAAAGTATTCATTTCTTCTTCATTTTTGCTCTCCTCTTCTACTATTTCATTTATTATAATTTGCTTTTGTTGCTTAAATGATTGATACATATAGAGTTTTATATATTTTGAACATTTAACTTTTTATTCCAATTTATTATTTTCAATTTATTACTTCATTTCTTTTTTTTCGTTTAAATTGACTATTATTTATTTTCGCTTTCTTTGTTTTTCATCCATTCTATATTATATTATCCATTCTCCTCTTAACAATTGTTAATTGTTGCAGGCAAGTGTTGATGCAATTATAATTTAATTTGCAAATTAATTTTCCTAAAGTTCAAAAGTCTCTATTGACGAAAGATTTCCAACTACTTAACAAAGTTAAAGGAATATATTAGTCTGAAATGTATTTAAATGATATTTTTTTTGTTGAATAATTCCAAATTTAGTTGTAAAATATTGTAAAGAAATTTAAATCATATCAAAATATACTAATTTTTGCAACATTTTTTCAAATATTTCATAGATTTCTATTTCTTTTGCACAAGTTGAGATTTTTTTTAAAAAAAGAGGAGGAAAAATTGAAAACTTGAATAAGGTTTATTGATTTTAGCACGAATTTCATCACTCCTGGAAAGTTATCATCTTATTAATGAGCTGAAAACTAGATATTTCTTCTTATTCTTTTTTTTCGTGCCTATTTTGTTCAATCAAAATTTATGTGACAGTTTCGTTTCCTCTTCAATGTTTTTTCTATTTTCTTACCATTCAAGAATTTCAACAAGTTTTCTGAAAGAGAAAAAGGAACGACGTTCCGAGATTAATCTAATACGGATATAACAATTATTTGATGAAAAGAGGAGGAGATGAAAGTGTTTTTTCCAAACAATATTTCCAAAAAAAAAAAGGAAAAATGAAAATGCACCCCGTAGGGCAAAGAAAAACCAAATTAAGGATTAACGGATGATGGGAGTAGGGCAGGAGGAATAGAAAACTTGTGAATGAATGAAATTTCAGATAAGTAGACCCAATTAATGTGCAAATTTCAATTTCTCTGACGAAAAAAACAACACATCTCTTTTTCCTATTGTTTTTATATTTATTATATTTTGTTTTCTTTTCTTTTCTTTTGTTTTCTTTTTTTTCATTGATTTCCATTTGTTTTCGAAAATATCGTTTTCTAATTCAAAAAAAAAAAAACGAAGATCAAAAACTTTCGCTTCCTTTTTTCTTATTTTTCAAAAAAAACACTTTTAATTTTTCCTTTAAATAGAGAAATTTCCGATTTCGTGAAGTAAATTAATATGATTCAATAAATTCATATGAATAATTTTGCTAAACTATTTTGTAATTTTTACTTCCGATCATAGTCATTAAAATATCAATTTTTCATTAAGGCTATAAAATAATCTTTGTTCTACAGTACTTATGTGTTTCTTTTCTCCAATTTATTGTACTAATGACAAACATTATCATTTAAAACTCTGTTTGCTACAGTTCTTGTGAAAAAACGACAGCAGTATTTAATATTTATGTATGAGATGCAAATTAAAAAGCTTCCAGATTACCTTGGTTAAGAAGGATAAATTCCTGGTAAAATTCATTTTCTTTTTAAAATTTCACAAATTGCTTAAAATTTATAAGAAAAAAACTTTTGGATTAAGATGAAAAAGAAATAAGTTTAGGTTAAATAAAGATAAAAAATAAAATTTTCTTTTAAAATTCCAAAAGATATTAAGTGAAATCATAAAATTATGTAATGGTAGGCATTAGTACAATATAAATATTATTGAACTAACGACACCGTATTTTTTAAGCAATTACCTACATTAATGTGCTTTTTTCTGAGGTTTATTTCAGTTTTACAATTTTTTTAGGAATTAAGATTTTATTAGTTAGTAATTGGAAGAAAGGATCGAAAGTATTATCTTTATTATTATTTTCCAAGCATATATGATTCATATGTATGTTAAAGAGAAGACATGAATTTCGCGCAAAAATTCTTGTAGTCTAAGATCTGTTCTAAAATTTTCTTTCTTATTCAAAAATATCTCAGTTTCTTTATTCAAAAGTAAAGAAACGGAGGAAAGTTATTATCATTATCATTATCATATCATCATCATCAGCATCATATCATTATTGTTATCCATTCATGGTCATGACCACATGAAAATATCATCGCTATCATCTGTCATCAGTCATGTCAGTCAGCTTTCAAACAATATCAAGATTAACGGTTACTTGTCTCTTATCTTTCAATAGATTTGATAAAACTGGTTTTAGGATAAATACAGTAAAAAAAAGAAAGGAGAGTAAGAAGGAAAATGCGTGCTCTACCTATGTGTAATTTCATCGCAACAAACAAAATGACAAACAATAAATAGAAAAAGACTGAAAACAAAAAGAAAAAAAACAAGAACAAACCAATTTTCCCTTTTCATTTTCTACTTTTTTTCTCATTTAGTTTTTGCAAGAAAAAAAGCCTAATTGGATGTGAGCCACTTTCATTGTTCGTTTTTCTTTCTTTCATTCTTTTTTCTTTCTGAAAAAACTTTTCATCAATCCATCGTTCTTGAAAAGAAAAAAGAATTAGAAATAACCTCTTCTTTCTATTTTTTTCCAATTTCTATTATTATTTCTTTTCCGATATGAAAACTTGTTCCATTAAAATGTTCAAAATCTTTTTTTTTATCTCCGTGTTCTGTATTAACTGCAATGCTGTTTTGCTGAAAATATATTTTGCTGATTCGTTTCAAACATGAAGGACAGTAAGGATTTTTTTTTTTGGTCCAAGTTTAATGATCATTGTCTACCTAACAACAACATCGTTAATAATAAATAACAATAACAACAAAGCATTTTATTCATTGTTATTCTTCTACAACCATTACTATCATAACTATCACAACTAATATCACCTCATTCCTATTATCTTTGATAACAATTGTAATTAGAAGAATGATTTAAAGAAAAACAAACAATGAATTAGCTAAATTTGTTTTTAATTATTTCAAATTTAAGAATTATTCAGTTAATTTACAGAATTACTGCACACATAAATCAGATGATAGGAATTCTTCTATTTTTCATGAAAATAAATAGCAGTGATAAGAGATTTCACTCAGTTTTAAAAAATGTCTTACAGTGTTTTTTTGCCTAATCCATCCAGTGCATTTATTTCATCATTCATTTATTCATTCGTGTCCATCTATCCGTCTGTGTACAAATTCCTCCACTCATTTCCAATCATATTCAATAGTATCGGTGGAATTATTGCAACCTTTTTTTATATTCATTCTTTCCCATTTACATTTAATTTCTTGCCGTTATCGTTAAAATTATTATTATGATTATCAAAAGTATCGTTATCTATAATATTTCATATACCATACATTGAATATTTTTCATTTCATTTTCTCCATTAAATTTATTTTGTTCTTTATACAATTTACTAGAATGTTTTTTAGAAAAATGATAGATTATTTGTTTCGCTTCCATTGAGAAATATATTTTTTTTTGAAAAAATACTGCAAGGCAAATTAAGTGAAATATCTTTTTTTCTTGTTCTTTCTCTTTTCTATGTGATTAAAGAAAGAGTTAGAGAGAAGCCAGAACAATAACAATAACAAAACAACAACAATAACAACAGCAAACAAACAATAATTTTCATTCTGTTATCTTTCTTGTCTCAGTTTACCGTTTCATCCTTCATCCGTTAAATCATGTCACTGTCACCTGAAAATCTCACTTTCATCTTCACTTTCCCCTTGCCCCACCCCACCCCTTTCCTTTCCAACATACATACTTTTACTCTTCTCTTTCCGCCCATCTCTCCGTTCACCCCTTCATCAACTCATCCATCCATCCATCCACCACTCCTTCATCCAATCCAATCCAATCCACATCATATCCATCCTTTCATCCATTTACCTTAATCTTACACTCCTTACCTTCTTTTACCTCTCTCTCTCTCTCTCCCTTATCATTAATTACACCCCTTAATTATTTATACTGTAATCTATATTACTACAACTTCATTTGACACTCATTCATTCCTACTACTACTACTACTTACTACTTATCACTATTTTACCATTATTATTATTACAACGATTACTTATAAAAAATTTTCATCGAAACATACAGCAACAAGAGTACAGCGGTAGCGGTAGCAGTAGCAATAGCTCAACCTATAAATCTATTCATTTTAAATATTAATGTTCATTCAAATTTCCTATCTTATTTCTACCTTGAAAAATTTCATTATTATTATTATTATTGTCTAGTACATGGACAAAACTGTTTCCCTTTGAGGTTATACAATAAATTATTTTTGGTTGGATGCGAAACGAAACAAATTATAATTCTTCTGCGATCGGAACAACACAAATTATTACTTCAGTCATCAATTCCCATGTTACAAAATGCAAATAGTAGTAGTAGTAGTGGGAGCAGCGGTAATAACAAAAGCAATAAAGATGAGGATGGTGATACTGATGGTAGTTATGGTAATACTGGCAGTAGTAGTGACCGTGGTAATAGCGGTAATAGTGATGATAGTGGTAGTTGTAACAGCGGTAGTGGTAATGGTGGTAGTGGTAGCGTTGGAGCTTTTCAACCAGTTAAACCTCGATCTATGGGAAATTTATCACCTGTCGGATTATGCGTTGAATCAACAACAAAAACGGATGAAGCAGCAATGGTCGTTATGTCAAGACGTCATCATATCGATGAAATGGCCGTTGATTCCTCCACTCCAACTACCACAACAACTGAAAGACGTAAAAAGAAGCCATACAAGGAGTTAACGCTCGAAGAAAAAGTTCAGTTGATTCGTTTAGCGGAGGAGAATGCAGGAATGAGTCAAGCAAGTATTGCGGAACGTTATTCTATTGCTAAAAGTAATGTTTGCCGAATTTTACAACGGAAACATGAATATCTTCGAGCATATGAATGGGCTGGTTTTGCTGGATCTCGTAAACGTAAACTTCGTGGTGATCCGCAACACCATCATCATCATCATCATCAACAGCAACAGCAACAGCAACAGTTGCGTGGAAATACGAGGGATTTTAATAATTTTCGAACTTTAAAAATGGCAAATATGACAAATTGTACCGTATCACATAACCATTCAACAAATTATATGGAATTGACAACATCAAGTAGTACAACGGAACGGACGACTAACGATAATCATCTGATTGTACCACAACACGCTACAACAATCATACATCAACGGGGTAATTTCATTTATACTTTATTTTACAACTTTTCCTTACATATCTTTTCTATAAATCCAAAGCAAATGACATCATTTCGAATACCTTACTTTCTTCTTCATTTCTCTTTCTCCCTGCTTTTCTGTATCTGAGATAGAAGTTTAAAAAATCCTTTTTACCTGATTGTATTTAAAAAAGGTGTACTATTTTCAATATCAATTATTGATCATTTTTCCTACTTCTTCATGAGTATCTAGAATTAATTTGCAATTTTATGTATTGCTTTTATATAATGCACTTCAAAGTTCAGTGAGTAAATGAAACAGTATAACTTCCAATTTAATTTAATTTCCAACCCGCTAAATGATTGGTAATAATTGCTTAGCTGGATAATTTCTAGTTTAGAAGAAAAATTTTGAGTCGATGAAACTAAGTTTAAATTAATTCAATAAACTTGTCTTCATAGTTATTACTGTTAATGTAGTTAATGTAGCGTAAAGAATTTTAATTTTTAAAATTTTCTTAATAAACTTAGCGAAGCGTTCCTTTTTTTGTGCTTGATAACTTAATTTTGTTTAAATAAATTATATGATGAAATAAAAATCAGTTTATCGCTGTTATAATGAGTTCTGCATAATTTAGGCATAGCCCGTTCTCTTTCTCTATCTTTTTTGTTTTTTTATTCGATAAAAAAGTTTAATTTTGCACATAGAAAACATTCTTCAGTTTTTTATTTCTTTTTTTACCGAAATAAGTGAAACCGATTATTGTTCTCTTCTTTAAATTCTTATTTTTACATTGAACTTTCCATCTAAACTGTCATCGGTGTCATATTTTATCATTTTTTAATTTTTAAGGAGAAAATCCTGTCAAAATTTACTGGTTTAAATTCTTTTCGGTTACTAATTTTGCTTAATGGTAATATTGTCATACCAGAATGAAATTAAAATTGAATTCAAGTTGAAAATTAAGTTTGCTTCAGTAAAAATCAATGGATAGTTTTCTGCAATTCATTACAATAATTTTCTTCAAGTCTCAATTATTACTTCCGCCGATTCACTTATTTCCTTTTTTCTTTTTTGATTATTTCTCCCTGTGTTGTTTGATACTTTCCTTTCATTTTCAGCAAAGAATGATTTTATTTTGGTAAGTCTTTTTTTTTAATTTCAGTATAATTTTAAGACAAGCAAAATAATCCGTCATTTTTATTGTGCTGATTAATCGGTTGACGGATACTTTTTTCCATTATAAATATAATAGCTTGAAAGATGTGAGTTAATTATCGCTTCACGAATATTTACTTTATTGCAAATTTTCCTTTGAAATTCATTGGATTGGATTTTTTTTACTGTATTGATTTGAATAAATAATTACCATTTTTTTGCATATAATTCTTCCACATTACTGCTGTAGGATATGTGCCGAAACAATTTGTTCGGTAATATATTGTAAGAGACAGTAATTAAACTTGATTAATTGTCATCTTATCAAAAAATAGCAACAGCAGTTGTCAACGTTCAGTAGCATCATAATTTGTCACAAATAGAAAAACTGAAAGAATGAATAACAAAGAAAAGAACCAAAAAATTTGAAAATAAAGAGATGAATAACGAATTTTAGACTGAACATACTCTTATATGAATTATATTAGTAGTTAATTTGGATTGACAGAAATACGAGAAATCCCACATTTACTCCCGAGTCTCTCTCGAATAATTCCTGAGAGTAGGAATATGAATAATTAGATAGTGGATGAATGAATTCAATTTCTCTCTGTTTTCTTTAAAGACAAAAAAAAAACAGCGAAACAAATGCAGATTTAAAGGAAAAAAGAGATAAGAAAAAGAGAATTGGAAACTATTCATCAATGTACTACTTTTCATAAAGAAGAAAAGTGTATGACGAATAGTTTCCAATTCAATTTTTGATTTTATTTTTTGATAAAAATTGAATTATTCGTCAAAATTCTTCCACCAATAATTTCTTACATTTTATGCGTTCATTTTTTTTTCACATCCTCATTACGATAACACCCTATAATTAAACTTCAAAATGTGAAATTGAATATAAAACAATTAAAATTAATGAATAGTTGCTACTAGTAGAATTTATATCTCATAGTGATGTTTCAACTTTAAAATAATATTAAGACTTACATTCATGTTTCTTATTACTAATGATCACTCTTAGTCACTGTACTATCATACTTTTATTACTTAGTTAGAATGTGGAGAAAGAATAAATTACTATCATTTTAATAAGAAATATTCTGCTAAATACATTTTATTTACTTTGGTTGAGAAAAAGAAAAGAGAAAGGAAAATGTATCAAAGAATTGAACATATATATCCATCTAATATTCCCTTTTTTTGAGTTCATATTTCATCAGAAGTTCCGCGGAATGTATACAACTGTGATTTTTTTACTATCAATACGTAATAGGAATATCAAAAGGTTGAATGGAAATTTACAATATAAGCAATTCATTTATTGCATTATTTTAATCCCTATATTAATTGAGCTAATAATATGAAGGAAAGGAGAACAGAAAGGATAGATATTAAGCTTAAATTTTTCCAAAATCTTTTTTAAATAGAAGAGAAATTATAGTCAATTTTTTCCTTCTTTTTTAATGAAATAAGTTAACTCTTTTGAATTTTTTCAATTAATTAGAACTATCAAAAGAAATTATTGATATTAATTTGTAATTTCAATATCACTATTTACATCTATTCAATCTACTCAATGCATAGGCAATGAAACACTTCGAGCGCATATGTATAAGCAGCATCAAATTTCGCGTATGTTCATGTGCCGTTGCTGTAATTGGGCTTTCCCGGATAAGACAAGTTTACATATGCATATGCAGGTACTTTAACTTAATTTTCAAAATTAATTATGGTGAATATTTTCATATAAATATGAAAATTTGGAAATGTCAAGATTTAATTTTAATTAGTATGTAGCAATAAAGAAATTGTGAGAAGTAAAATTAATATAGCAAGCACTATTCCGAAGCATATAATTTATATAAAGCAATAAGATAGCTTTATTTGATAAGATAGTTTTACTGATAATAAAGTGAAAAAAGTGAAATTAGTGAAAATTTATTTTTAAGAATTTTGAATGTTATGAATAAATTAATATTTGATTTGAATAAGGTTTTCAATTTTTAGGCAAAAGAAGAAGGTAAAACGATATCGGTACCAGTGATCGGTAAAGGTAATCCACCTGCAACACATCAAAATCAACATCAGCCGGAGCAGCAACAGCAACAACAAAATGAAAACTTAACTGGTCAGAGCGGATTGACTGAAAAAGGACGTCATTCACCGCAGCTATCAACGCTTCACGTTCCGCAACCACGTGTTCCAGCAACAAATCCATTTGCTCCATTACAGCTGCATTCATTAGTTGGCCTTGCACCTCAACAAGCAGTTAGTCTTGCCGAACAAACCTGTAAGTTGTTGGAATGAATTATCGGATTCAAAACCTATCATCCATATTTTTCTATATTTAATGATTACTCTTGTAGCATTGCAAGCGGCAGCAGCAACCTTATTTCCATCAATGGCTCTTCTGCGAGATGCATCCGGAAGTGGAACACATGTTGATGATTTAATGTCAAAATTACGTGAACGCCTAATGTTAAATAATTTGGTTGCGCAATCCAGTTTTGGTCTTGCCGCATGGCTTTCAACTTATCCAAAATTAGATCAATCAAGTGGAAATTTGTTCCTTTCAGTTATTTAGTATAGAGAAGATTGGAAGCAGTTATTAACGACTAATAATACATATGAAATTCATAAATTTTTGTTTCTATGAATTTTTTAATATTATTATCCTGAGAATTGAAATTAAATGAATTTATTATTTTATCATAGATGCAAGTGGTGGGAATCCGTTGGATATATGTTCATCAAAAGATTCTGATGTGAACTTAGTTGCTGAAGAAGACGAAATTAATGTTGATAAAGAGTGTGACGATGATATGATAACGGATAGTAATAGCAACGATCTAGATCATTCGCACATTGTATTGTATTGCTTCGTTTTTCCTTTATTTATTAGAAGGAATAAAAAAAATGTGAATAATAATGAAAATTTAAATGATGAGTTTGATGGTATCATTTCGGCATGTAACATTGTCAGGCAGCAAATTTCAAATGAGGATAGCTTATAATTAATAAAAATTAGTGAATTATTCGAATTAATTCGAGATCAGTTATGCTAAGAATCTTTTTCATTACCGTGAATGAATTATAAGGCTAAAAATGATGAAGGAGATGAGATTTGTAATTACAAATGTAGAATGAAAAGGGAGATATTTATATTATCTCTATTATCTGTTAAAGATTGGAATTTGAATAATTTCATCTTTTCTTTCTTGTTTATTAGATCAAAAAATAAATTTTTATCATTTATTGAAATTATCGAATTAATATTTGTAGCAGTTATCATTATTGATATGTTTTCAGGTAGAATTAAACGGAAAGCATATAAAAATAACAAAAGTAGAAACATCAGTGAATCGTGAAGAGAATAATACTAACGATAACGATAATAATGATAGCAACAACAGTAACATCGAACGACCTAAAAGCGCAAATGAGATTGCTGATGATAAAAAGCATGCCTTCAGATTCAATTTTAAAATTTTAAATTTTTATTAAAGCTTCTTGTACATTTTTTACAGAAATATGTATATATATGATTGTGTATGTGTAAAAAATGTATTAATGAAAATTGTCTTCAGAATCCTGCATGAATCATTGTTGAGGCCAGCTTCTAATGCTGCTATTGGAATTGTTTCATCTAAAACAATGCCGAATTTACGTTCAGCAATAAATAGCTCGTCAAAGAATGGTAGCATAGTACTGAAGAACGATGAATGCAAAAGCTTTCTGAATGGTATTTCGGTAAGTGTAATTATAATTTGGTAAACTTTTTATACTAATTTCTAAATAGACTAGATTCATGACATAATTGTTCTACTAAAGTAAGATATTAATATATTTTTTGAGCGATGGCTTTTGAATAATTTGATTCCTAACTAGGAGATGATGTCATATTTATTATTCTTCTGATAGAAACTAATTAACAGTTAGTGAAGAAGTTTAATTTAATTTGTGATTATTTATATTAATTTTTTTATAGTAAAATATTTTTCTTTTTTGAGGCTTCCAAAGTTGTCATCTTATATCACTGCAGTTGAAACAAATTTATTTTTAAAATTGATATATTTTTATAATTATTATATATTTGCAGAACAATAGCACTGAAGGTATTATTATCAACAACAACAACAATAACAATAATATCAATGGTAATAAAGGACAGCATGCAATAAACGAATCATCAGATCCGATTGAAAGTCATATATCACCATCTGAAACTCATAGCAGCATAAGTAATGGTACATCACCATCCGCATCTCGAGAATGCTATGAATGTGCAATTTATAGGGGAAAACTGGCAATGGCGGAGAATAGATGTCGTTATTTGGAAGGAAAAACTGCTACTCTCCAAGTAAAGTTTTTTTAATTACTTTTTTGGATGAGTTTAAAAATTTTTCAAACTATCTGTTCTTACGTCGTCCCTTTTTTCTGCCATATGCACAATTTTTTTAATTTGAAATTATGGAAATAGATAGAATAAGTACTGCTTTATTATCAATTAATTTTACTCCTTGTTTTATTTAGATGAAAATTATGTTGTTTGTTATACATGTATATAATGATGAAACATGGAATTTAGTTTTTTTATTAATTTTGATAATTATTTAGAGGAAAAGATTTTATGTCATTTCATAATAAATCATTATTATATTTTAGTCAGATGCGATTCGCTTTAGTACCCGTGTAACAGCATCCGAGAATTCTGCACGACAATACGAGCAAGAAGGTCGCTTTTTAAGAGAACAAAATGAAATTTTGCAACGAAAAATATTGGAATGTCAGGAGAAAACATTGGCATTTATGCAAGCTGACCAAGCAACTAATGCGCAAGCTGTAGCTCTTTATTTAAATGATATCCTAAAGACGACTTTTCTCCGATAATTCTATCGTTGCATCCTTTCTCTTTTCTACTATCTTAAAGCATTTTGTTTCAACTCTGCTCATCATTGCATATTTTCTTGCATTTCTCTTTCTTTCACTCATTTAAATTAAATTGAAAATTATTGTCTTGTTTTTTTGTCGAATTTCATTGACTTATGTTTACCTTTTTCAGTTTACTTCATTTGTTTTCAGTTCGTCTACTAATTTGTTTACCTCGTCGATAGGAAGTATCATGGCTTCACTTTCACTTTCATTAAAATGGAAATATGCTAGTAATTCTTTCATTTCAATGTTTTCAGTTTTTCGAAACTCAAAAAGGAAAGAAAATAAATTTAGGGGAGGAGAAATGAATTTGAGGAATGTCGATTCGAATTCTAAGTTATAGAATCATCGAAGATTATGAAGAAAAGTAGCGAAATACTGTTTTGTAGGATTCTTAAAACTTAGAAGCAATAAATAAAAACAGAAAATTCAAAAATTGATTGGAAAGTTATGAAAGATGACAAAATATGAAGTTAATATTAATGGCAGATGATATTGAATAAGAGATGTGTATACCTATCGTTGAAATGCAGTTTTCAAATAAAATTTTCAAATTATGTTTTCAGCCAAATAAGGATTCTCTTAGAAAATTTCTTAAAATCTGCAAACACATCCCATTTCAACAATCATATTCTTTTAATTAGTTTATGATTTTTTTATGTTCGAGAAGGCACCAGTTTATGTTTTTTTTGTTAGAGAAAGCATGTTTCTATTAATTAATTAATTACCAATTAAATTTGTATCATGTGTTTGTTTTAATTCATTTTTTGCCCCCAAGACTTTCATTTTTCTTTTTTTTTGGTGCAATATTTATGTTTGTGCAGTAATAATAATTTGACTTTTATTAGTAATAGTGAAGTTGCCTTTACTTTATGAAAGATTTGATGAACTACTCCAAAAAAATGTAGATAACTATTTAATTATATAATTACTGTCCTTTGTTCAATATTTTGATAACAATTAATCATTCCTTTTTTATTACAATAAAATAAAATTAGGGATGAAATTTATTTAATAAAAAATAAATTAGCAAAATTATTTTTAAGAAATGATAAATATTATTAAGCTAGCGTTATCAGTATTATAGGAATGATATTGATGCTGATGATAATGATAATGAAGATGAGGCAAAATAGTCTTTCATTTTTATAATTAGGAGAAATAAATAAATGAATTGAAAAAAGAAAACAAGTATTAAATTTTATTTTGGAGTGCTTAATTTTTCACACATGTCCTTCAAATTTGTTTAATCTATCAATCAAGACAAGTGGCTTAATTTAATTTTTGCCTTTTAATTTGAAATTTTGGATTGTTTCACTTATATTTTACTCACCAAAATGTGCATTATTTGATATGTTTCATCAGTTTACTGCCTGTGATTCTCTTTGATATCCAATTGTCTTTCGATTTTTTTTTGTTGCATGAAAAATTTTTTTTAGAGTTTCAAATTCAAAGTTAGATTAATGTCATATATATTTCATCCTGAAAAATGTTAACTGCAGTTATGCATGTATAATGTTTCTCATCGTATACCGTAACAGCGGTTTTTTTTTGAAATTTATTTTTTCTTCGAAATTGTATTTTTAAATAGACTGCTAATTTAAATTTAACAATGAAGGAGTTCATACTTTATTTCACTATTACTATTATTATTATTATCATCATTATTATTATTATCATTATTTTTATTACTATTATTATTTAGACACTGAATTTTGTTGAAATAAACAATCAAGATTTTTGAAATAAACAATTATACAATAAGATATGCATAAAAAACTTTAGTAAAAATTTTTTAAAGTATGAAGGTAATGTATCCTGAAACATATATGCAGAAATTTTTATCATTATATTTGCAAATGTATTTTCAAAAAAAGATGCATTTCATATGGCTATTGTCAAAAATCAACAGTTTTAATGATTCGTTTTTCTTTTTCATTTACAATATGAAGCATTTGTATAAATGAATAGCGTTTTTCGAAATTTAAAAAACTTTATTCATGCAATTTCTTGTTCAAACTTTTTCAAAATAAAATTGCAATTTATAAACAACGAATATGCAATTTTTCTTGTGCACAGACAAAGTAAATAAAATCTTGACTACTGCCACGTAATATATTGTTATGAAATAAAAAAACAAAGAAATTCACAAAAATTGAAATTCAATTTTGAAAAAAAGCTAACAATTTTTTTTCAGTTTGAAAATAAAACAAACGTTCACAATAAAGTTTCTTCATTTCTGTCATTTCCCCATTATTTACCTATGAAATAGCAAAAGGAAAAGGAGCATAATTTTAAGACATGTATAAATTAATTAATTAATAATTACAATTAGCACAGATATATTTTCTCTTCCGTTATTTCTCATCACATTACACAAATTTTAAAACAATTTATTCTGACGTCATAAAATGAGAACAATTTTTGTAGTGATATCATATCGACCTTTCTTATTTTCCTTCTTTTTTGATTAGTTTTAGGATTTCAGGATAGTTGAAGTAGATTTGTTGAGGAAAGAAAATTGACGGAACAGTTTTTCCTTTCAATTCCTTTTATCTGTACATTACTTTTGTTTGCTAGCTAATTTATCACATCTTAACAGTTCATACAATGCATGTTTTAGAAGTGATCGAAGAAGGTGATGTCACATCACAGTTATCATATCATTCAATTATTTTCTTCCAATGATAAATTCAAATCAAGAAGTAGTTCTTCTTTTCTAATATTCCGTTAACACGTCTATTTTGTCACTCACGTACGTCTTTTTGTCATCTCATGCTTGTTTTGAATTTTTTCTTTAATTCCCATCCTCTTTCTTCTTTCTGTATTTTCTGCGTTTAACGAACATTATCAATTCATTTCACGTCAAGTAGTTCATTCATTATTTTGTACCAATTGTAAACGTCATTTCTCTGAACTGTTTTTGATGCATTCAATAAAAATAAAACAGAAAACATTTTTCGTACCATTCAATCATACAACGAATGATTAATTTAAATTTTCCTTCAATTGATTTCATTTTATAATTTCAAATCAAATAAAAGAAATAAATTCTAATATGTCAAGCATTTCATTTTCTTTCTAATAATATTTTAATATGGTTTCATATGTTATTCACTTTTTTCACTTCAGTTATAACCTATTATTGTAGAATTTGGTAATTAGTAAATAGCTTTAAATCAAATATTGAAAATCTAAATTAATCAAATTTAATTAAATTAAGCTAGAATTGATCTGCTTACTATTATTTCAGTCTAATACCATCATATGACAATTTTATTTTCATTTATTTACTATATATTGAAATAATTGTAATATTATTATAATATAATTTATTTTAAAAAATTCAAGTTTTCAAACATTGATAGGATTTATTAGCGCAAAAATTCTATTATAAATTTTCCCCTTGTAATAAAGATTGAATCAATAAATTAACATCGTAAATGAATTATTATTAAACGGACCAAAGTACAAACGTGTAATCATAATCAAACGAGATTATTATAATTGATTTTTGATCATACGCAATAAAAGTAAGCAATTATGGCTGTGATAAAAGCATTTACTAAAATGCATTTGATAACTTAGTAACTATTAGTAAGTATGATTGTATTTTTATTGATTCATTCCAGTATAGCATATGTTTCACTTTTTTCCTCTTTCCTCAATTACAATGATTATTCCGATTCATTCCGATATTTTAGTAACAACGCTCACTGCATTCTTATTCCTTATTCCTCAATAATGTCAATAATGATTATGATAATAGCTT